>CADDIJ020002394.1:0-13459 GCA_902809745.2 Tetradesmus lagerheimii | reverse complement strand
TGGTCAGGGTGTTGAGTCTTTGTCACATCTGATGTTTGATTGTCCCTCTACTTCTGCTCAGAGGGATACTATGCTTGATGAAATTCGGTCTGTTTTGCGTGATGTTGCTGGCGGCGCTGAAAATTGCGCAATGTGTTGTCGTTGACTGATGCATCCACTAAGTTGTTGCGTTTTGTTTCTGATGATATTTGGGGTAGTAGGGGGGTGTGCCGAGTGATATCTAGGAGCATTGCTAAGTATCTTGTCCAAGCTTGGGATGTGCGTAATAATTGCAAACACAATGGAGCAGTGCTCCCTCTTTCTTCCGCTCCTGAGGGGCGCGGGGCCGATGGCGTTGATGCTATGGCTTAATGGGTAGCATGATGATGATGAATGGAGCAGTGCTCCCTCTTTCTTCCGCTCCTGAGGGGCGCGGGGCCGATGGCGTTGATGCTATGGCTTAATGGGTAACATGATGATGATGATGACAGCAGCTGCAGCGCCAGCAGGCTTGGAGCGAGCATACACAGCAGCAGCAGCTGTCTGGACAGGTACAACCACCAGACCTGCAGGACCTTGAAGATGATTTGCAGCAGGCATTTGCAGCTGCAGCCGCAGCAGAGCGGCCCGCAAAACGCGCTTGCAGGCAGTATGAGCGCTTGCAGCAGCAGCAGCAGCAGCAACAACAGCAGCTCCAGCAGCGGGAACAACCTGAGCCTGGCACACGGCAGCGTCGAGAGCAACACTAGGCTGCATGCGATGCAAGCAGCAGCACACAACAACGTAACAATAGTGCAACAACGACAACAACAACACACGCAACAACGACACACGCACACAAATCACTGAACTTGCTGACGCACTAGTTTAAGGTTCTGCTGTGTATGCACCACCATATAACATATCTGAAAGTGATCACCCCTGTGGGGACGCAGCCAGCTGTCATAACTATGTTATAACATCATGAGGGGCTGACATAAAGCGTATATAGTGGAAACAGCATCATACCGAAGTACCCCATGTTCCTCGGTGATGTAAGTAGCTGATGCACTTACTGAGAACGTGTCAGACTGTAATGAATAGCGTCAGTACAATGTGCTGTGGCACGTCATATGCATGATGGGCATTTGTGATCCTGCAAAACCAGGCCTGGCGTTCAGCCCCCTAGTCCCCTGGCGGGGACGTCTGCAACCCGCCTTGATCTTCATTCTGTGGGTCACCAACTGAATTCAAAGCTCAAGATTCATAAGTATGTTATAATTATGTTATTAACACATGACATATATTTCATAACATAACCTTGATCTTCATTCTGTAGCTCGCGGGAATCATCACATACAGCGGCCAGGCAGTGCAGGGTGCTGTTCGCCACCCAGATGCATCTAGTTTGTAAGCATGCATGCCAATGCATGCCAGCATGCATGCACATGGTAGCAGCAGGTGGCTCAGTATGTGCGTATCGCTCGTAACAGGCAACGTATTGTGTAGGGTACTATCTCATATGCCCGGTAGCAAACTCCGTACACTTTTCATTGTGCTGCGTGCAGTGACAACAGCCCACTCATATCACGCCACACACCTTTCACGCAACTCCAAACACATGGCCAGACTCCAGGACCTGTGTTTGCAACTGGCTGTTGCTGCACTGCACAGCCCAAACCCCAAGCAGCAGCACAGATCAGCACAACGTAGGGAAAAAGAAAAGAAAATGCACATGCGGGCAGCTTCACATGGCACAGATGCTGCGGACAGCACACCAACGGCAAGCCCGTAACACAACATCACCCAAGATGAGTCCAATAGCACACCTTTCTCCAGGAACGTGCACACCTTTTCCCCAAATGCAAAACCACGGCAACCGACACATGCCTGTGAACAGATGCCATGTAGCACAAGATCGTATCTTATGTGTTGATGTCTGCCATGGCTTCTCAAACCACAACCACCAGCCCAAACTAGTGAGGCACCCGGGACCCAACGTATGCAACCCAAAGTGACATAGGCCTCTGGACAACTGCCAAAGTACCTTCTATGTTTCTAGGTTTTTTGCCTACCATCTGGCCAATCCAACTACCCCAAAACACCTGTCACAACTTGCGTGGCACTAGGGCAGACAACGGCGTGACACAGATTTACAGATGGTGTAACACCGTAACACAGCTGCTGCAGTGCCCATCACTTCCCTTGCAGTAACAAAGAGCACAGCCTGTTGGCAACCCTCAGCACCTGTATTGCACCATGGCGGGCATCTCAACACATAACATACGGCTGCTGACAGCACAGCTTGAACCTGCTGCTGCTCAACATGCCGGTAACATCATAGCAATTACCTTGGCATCACGCAAACAATGCGCCAACACATACGCCGCCTCAGGTTGAACATGCTTATCATGATGTATACTGTTTCAGTGTCAGTAGGGTATGTTCACCAGCGCTACATCCCTTTCTCCCCTACCACCTTCACCACCCAAAGATCCCTGTTCCCACAACAGCCATGTCCACATTCCAGGCAGTCCCTGATATATTTATGCATACAAATGCACATTATAAGATGCCGGTTACCTCCTGGTGTTCTGCTGCGGTTGACTCAACACACGTCTTACAGCTGCTCTCTGTAAAGCATCGCAGCAGCAAGCTATGTACGCAGCGCATATACGCAACGCCCACTGGACTGTTGCACACGAGCACCTTATCACCTTCACTGTTGCACACGAGCACCTTATCACCTTCACTTCTGCATCACCGATACACGACCACGCTGCATCAAAAACGCTTCACCAACTCAGCAAAGTCATACGTGGTGGCTCCAAACACATACATTGGTTCGGACCAAAGGCCAGCAGCCGCACCACTGACCCACATGTGTACAGACACATCACCCCAGATGCTTCCTTTGCCCCACGTGATCAAGCATTGCTGCTACATCTTGCAACCACTGGATTCAAAACTCCGGACCATGATCATGTTGCAATGTTGTAAACTCCGGATCATGATCACGTTTTAATGTTGTGAACTCCGGACCATGATCATGTGACCTCCTGCCGCTGCCTCAAAGCAGCCAAGCAGGGCGTTGCAGCGCGCTGCTGAGCGTTGAAACATTGGACAACTGCGGCAGCAGCACTGCATTGCCCAACTGCACTTGCTGCTGCTGCTGCATTGGGCCAATACTCAGGGCACCACCACCACCACCAGCAGCAGCAGCAGCATCAAAGCCAGCAACCAGGCTCTGCAGCTCGTTCATCTGTGAGGAAACTGCAGACATCTGATGCTGCAGCAGAGCCATCCGCTGCACAGCAAGCCTGCGGCTCACACCCACATCGCACTGCTGCTGCTGCTGCTGCTGGGGGGCTAGCAACGCAGCTGTCAGCTGCTGCTGTATTGTAGAGGGCTGCAGTGAAAGCTGACGAGGCATACCCGCACACCCTGCCGCTGACATGTTATTGCTCATGTTATAACTGCCGAGCCTGTCAACATGGCCTGGGATTGAGCTGCCAGTGCATGACAGTACCAGTCCAGATCTGCAGTCCAAGCTACAGCCGCAGCCAATGCCACAGCTGTAGCTCCGGTCCAGTGAGTGGGGCGATGCTGCAGCACTGCAGAACCGCGCTGCGCATGCCGCGCTCAGCTGCTGCTGCTGCTGCTGCTGGGTGCGTGCCCAGGCAGCTGCAAAGCCGTCATCACAGGCAGTGCTCAGCTGCGGGTGCATTGCTGCTGCTGCTGCTGGGGTCTGGACTGGCAGCATTGGATCACTACAGCCTGTTGCTTCATCAAACAAGCCGTGCATCAGCTCCTCAATCATTGCATCTTTGTCAAGCGCTGCTGCTGCTGCTGCCCCTTGTGCAATAGCACAGTGCCGAACCTGCTGCTGCTGCTGCTGAGGAGGGCTAGCTGCTGCCTGCTGCACTGGTGTGGCTGACCCTGCAGCCAAAATGGCATTTGCAAGCTGTGCAGCCTGCTGCTGTTGGGGATAGGGGCTCAGCCCATAGTGACCATAGTTGCTGCCGTTGCTGCCAGGGCTCCGAGAACCACGCAACCCACTGCTGCCGCAACCGCCACCACCATCACCACACCTTGCAGGAAGCTGCTGCTGCTGCTGCAGCAGCAGCAGGCGCTGCGGCGGCGTTGCAGCAGTGACAGCCGGGACATTGACACATGTGTCACGTGCGAGCAAAAGCTGCTGCTGCTGCTGCTGCTCCAGTCGCATCTCTGCTTTCAGTTCTGCAAGCAGCGTTTCCTCCAGGGAAGCTTCTGCTGCAGTGGCAGCAGCAGCTGCATCACCAGACGTGCAAGCATCAGCCAGCATATTCATGAATGTGTCTAGCATCTGCTGCTGCTGCTGCTTCTCTGCCAGTGTGACAGCACAGGTTGGCGGCTGTGCAGCTTCCGTCGCTTCACCTGCTGCTGCTGCTGACTGTACGTCTGCAGAAGTTGCTGACTTGCGGAACTTCCTAGGCTTGCGGAACTGCACCGTGAAGTCAGGATCTAGCACATCTTCAGTCAGCCGCCACCCCCCGCGCTTTCCTGCTAGCTGCTTTCCTGCAAACTCGCCTTCAATCCTGCCGCTGTACTCGCTAGCAGCAGCAGCAGCAGCATCTTCAGCATACAGGTAGTCGCCATCTGCGCTGTAGCTGCACCTGCTGCTGCTGCGAGTGTTGTGCAGGGATTGCCCGCTGCCTGAGCGATCTGATCGGCGGTAGTAGTGCTTCTGGGTCACTCGGCGGCGCATCAGCCGCGCAAAACAGCTCCTGTAACATTGGACAAAACACAGATCAGGTAAGCGTGAGCAGCAGATGACACTGGTATACACATCTACTAGTGCTGTCACAAGTCAACATGTGCAGGTATGTTGCACATGCTTTGCGTCAACGCGTGCTGCCGGCAGCTGTAGAGTAGCACTGCACCCTGGCAGGATTGATCCACAGACATTGATCAACAAACTTTCTCTTGTGTACGTTTGCCCTCCGCCCAGTGTCATGTGACGCTCATACTGCATGCAAAATTACATAGTGGCTGCATGTAACAGCCAGAGTCGCACCAAGGTGGTCATGGCAACTGAGATGCTGACGATGCGATGCTCACTGGACCCACCTGCAAATTGCATGCAATTAACATAAGTAACAAATAACATATGTGCTCACCGCTTGAGGCCCTCGAACACCTCCAGTGGTTCAAATTTGCCACACTGGTGGCAGTAGCGCATCGGCTTGTTGCTCCCCTGCAGAAACACCTCGGGTGCCTGCAGGATCAATTGACAAAGGGACAAAGTACCAGTTTGTGACACTCGACTTCACGCAGCGGCAAAGGGAGTGGTGCTGCAACTGGGCTGCTGATGCTTGCCTATTTATCCTGGCAGGTGCATGTTGCAGGCGTCAGCAGCGCAGCACACTGCTGTGCTACTGTTTACAACCCCTCAATGTGCTGCTTTGCTTACCGTGAGGTGCAGGGGGCACGCATGCTTGCGTACATAATACGCCTTGCCCAACGTCTTGAGGTTGACGTTGCAGCCTTGTGCCTGCAAGCAGCAGACAGTGGTAAGCAACACAGCCATTACACCAACTGCGGTTGTTATTGTGTGCTGCACTGGGGTGGCAATTGCTTGCAGGGCCCCTCGGGTGACGCCTCTGTTGCTGCACGGCTTACGGCGTCACCAGCGAGCAGAACACTGATGGGTGCTAGCAGATACGCGCAACCGTATGTTGTGCAATCCACTGCTCATACCTGGCAAATGGCACCCTTGTAGATCACCCGCGTGGTTTCTGCATCACGCTCTGAATTTACACTTGTCTGTGGTACCGCTGCTGCTGGGGGCTGCATGTCTGCTGACACCATGCGGGTCGCTGGACACTCGCTGTGGGATGCGCCCTGCACGTTTGGTGCCAATGACTCGCGAAAGTCATCGGCATCGCAGCTGTCTGGAAAGGCCTGCCAGATGCTCAAGTCCATGGTTCACTGTGTAGTGGCAGCCAAGCGACAGCTGCCTACGCCTGCATATGCGAGACAGAGAAGCATATGCACAACATTCGAGTGCCTGAAGACCCGAATGTAGCGGGTGCGCGGCACGCTGGCTGGCACTGGCAGCACAGCAGACTTGCACCGGCAGCAGCTAGGTTCGGGATTGCTGGATACTGACGTTCAGCGCGTTTCGATTGCTCACGAATACTTAATTTATATATGTCTGCAGGTGGGCCTGCTCGGTGTTCAGTGCTGCACAGGCAGACGGGCTAGCTCTTGAGCAGAAGAACACACGCAACACATCGCGCAGCTGCGCGCCCAGTATTTTAAAAGTACATGTGATCTATCATTTGAGACAATGCTTCGCCACTGGCTCAATGACCCCAAGCAGCGGTGGACAATTGGCATGGTTGTAGCGCAACAAAAGGCGTACAAACGCACCCAGCTTGCTGATTACTTGCCTGACACTGCACAGGTGAGCTCAGCAAAGTTGCAGCACTGTAGTGTTCTTCTATATATATTATGCATGCGGACGTAGCATACAAGCGCTTGTTGATCAGGGCTCATGCGTATGCTGCCGCTAACGCTGTGGGCATAAGTGCTGCCTTAGCAAAAGTATTGCCATATCATGCATGAGTCCTGCATTGCCTGACACTGCACAGGTGAGCTCAGCAAAGTTGCAGCACTGTAGTGTTCTTCTATATATATTTATGCATGCGGACGTAGCATACAAGCGCTTGTTGATCAGGGCTCATGCGTATGCTGCCGCTAACGCTGTGGGCATAAGTGCTGCCTCAGCAAAAGTATTGCCATATCATGCATGAGTCCTGCATTGTAACAATTATATAACAGTTTTCAAACAATTGTGCGGTCATATCACCCCATGCACTGTGCCTATGACCCCTGACAAGGCAGTTTCACAAAGCTGTTGCATGTCTGCTGCATAAGTGTTTGCAGGTTGACATGATGGTGAATGGGAAGTTCAAAGATGAAGCGGTATGGTACCAACCCTACAAACCAGCGGGGCATGCTGGCGAGGGCAGTGAAGAGATGCCGTTTGCACTGGTGCTGGCATCACCATTTCAAATCAACACGCTGAATACATTTGGCCGGCAGATGGTGCACCTGGACGGAACAGGAGGCACCAACAAAAATGGGTTCTGGCTTGCCACCCTGTTGGTGGTCGATGAGTACGGCAACGGCGTGCCAGTGGACTCACTCATCACCAGCTCAGAGGGAGCGCAGGTACACGAGGACTTCCTGGTAAAAATGAGGGAGGCTGTCAGGGCAAAAGCTCCAGGAGGTTCAGACTATGACTACAACTTTGTCATGATCGACAAAAGTCCCACAGAAACGGCTGCAATACGTGGTGCATGTGGATGTCCGAAACATGTGTACTGCTTCTTCCACTTCCTACAGGTGAGGAGCATGCACATGCACTTTGCATTGATGTTGCTGTTTTGCCTTGACAAAATGTTGGATGTAGCTGCATTGTGTATGTGTTCCAGCAAATGTCATGCTGCCGTGCATCATTGAGCAACTTGCTCAGCGTCGGACAGTATTGATCATGGCCTGTGCATTTACAAGCTGCTCATGTGCTGTGTAGGAATGGGAGCGCTTTGCTAGGTCAGCGCAGGGAGGGATCAAAGATGCCACGCTCAGGGCAGACCTTTTGACAGACTTAAAAAATATGGCTCACTCTGGAACAGAGGAAATTTCAAAGCCAATGTAAAGGATTTTTACCAGAAGTGGCAGGCATTCAAGGAAGTTTGTGACAACTTCAAGGCCAACTGGGAGTCATGCGGCAAGCATTGGGCTCATTTTGGAAGGCTAGAGGTGCTGCATCTGCAGCGGCACACTAACAATCATCTGGAGAGGTTTCAGGGCATCTTCAAGTGCGACTTCCTCGCCAGAAAAACCAACACAAACATCCCAGAGCTGATCAACATCATAGTTACCAAGGTATGCATGCATTACAAGTCAGCAGCATCAGTTGTGACAGCGACGGCAGCGCAACAACGGCAGCAGCAGCCACAGCGGCAGCCACAGCAGCAGCAGCAGCGGCAGCGGCAGCAGCAGCGGCAACAGCAGCAGCAACAGCAACGTGGCATACTTCCTCTGAGACCATCAGCACCATGTGGCAGCGTTAGTGGTAGCTGCAGTATCTGCAGAAACAGAGCGGCAACTGCAGTGTGTGTTGACACCCTGCCATGACTCATCCGGAGGATGCAAGCACGGTGGTGAAAACAGAGCCACAGTGGTGCTGGCTGATTATAAATTGGTTGTGTGCCTCACTGTGTGCTGTGCAGGTGGCGCAACAGTATGCGTACGACCGCGCTGAGAAACTTGGCAGGGGATTGCAGGGCCGTGCTGAGGCTGCTGTGGTGAAAAAACAAATGCTGCGCAGGAGCTAGTGGCCAAGAACGCGGTGCGAGTACTGGATCCAAGCGCCGGGCTTGCGCAGGTGGCAAGCACCTCTGGCGGCTTCTACACGGTCTGCTTGGCAGAACTGTCATGCGAGTGCCCAGATTACGCCAGGTTCAAGACCCCCTGCAAGCACATACAGGCTGTGCAGTTGGCACCAACTTGCCCATCACTGACACATGGCATGCGCCTGGATGCAGCGCAGCGCATCAACCAATTCAACGCCTTGGTTCCCGTCGGCACCTCCATCACAGCTGCCAATTTGCATCAGTGCGAGCGCCTGGCCACAATGGGCAAGCTGGGGGGTGAGGCTTGCTTCACCATCAGCATGCATGATCCCTACTGCTCGTGCCTTGGCTTCACTCTGCATGGCACCTGCATCCATCTGATTGCAGCAGGTGATGTTGAGGAGCTGCAGCATGTCATCAGCAGGCTGCCGTGGCTAGGGATGGATCCTGCAACCGCCCTAGAGGTCGTCCCCTCAGCTGCCACACAGCATCCTGCCGTTGAACCCTTAACAGAGGCCGTGTTTGATTACATTTGCAAAGTGAAGCAGCAGATCCCAGCCTCAACCATGGCGCGCAACATTGTGGCTTCAACAACAGTGGCAAAGTTTGCACGGGTGTCTCAAGCCGCTCAGGCAGACTTGAAGTTATGCCCTGCCGATGCCCAAGACAAGTTCCTGCAGGAGTTGCAGCAGCTAGCTGTGCGCATCAAGTGAGTCCGCATAGGATTAAGCTTGCCTAGCACTATCCGCCAAGCAAACACAGATGCCACGAAGTACTGGACCAGGCAATATAATCACATCAAGGTGCGTGCACTGTTCAAGGCACGCACTAGAAAGGGCCTTACTGAACTTGGCAAGAGCACAAGGGTTGTGGCTGCACAACAGGCAGCCTCATTGCTGGCAGGCGCGAAGAAGGTGGTGCGCGGCGACGAAGCGAGGCTGCCAACCGTGCAGGGCTCTGGCAGGCCAAGCACCAAGCTCACAGGAATTATATATGGAGGCAATTGGAAGCGGGGTGGCAAGCCTTCGTATGGCATCAGAGGCAAAACTGCTCAGGCAGCAGCAGCTGTGGCTGAGGCCAAAGCAGCAGCTGCATGTGCAGCGCTCGCGGCAGCAGGCGAGCCGATGGTGACGGGCAACAGCAAGGCAAGCTACAACAGGGCAAAGGCATCGCGGCGCAAGATTTGCAGCAGCAAAGCCAATGAAGGGCGATGGTGATGTAATTTGCCCCAAAACCCTGAAACACAAGCGCTGCGCTGCCGCCACCATGCAAAGCTCAACCTTGGACATACATGCTGCTCAGCACAACCCTACTAGTAGCCAGTGTGACCGCCCCTGCGTGCAATGCAAACTGCCTTCCTGGTGGCAATGCTGTCCATCAGGTTTTGGCACATGGACAGCGGCATGGAAGCCCAAATGGTCTGCGCTGCTTGCCACATCTCATCCAGGCTAGCATACTGCTGTGCATACAGCTGCTGCTTGAGCCAAGCCCATGCATTTTCAATGGGGTTCAGGTCTGGCGAGTAAGGCGGCCAGTCTGCAATGATGCGTATGCCGTTAAGGCTCGTGAATTCAATAGTGCTGCCAGCCGTGTGCGGACTAGCACCATCAAGCAAGTACACCCAATCATGCACACCTGCTGCACTGAAAATCTCCTCCGCACCGGGCTGCAGCTCCTCCCACAGCACATCCTTGAACTCCTCTGCACCCACACCAGTGTGCTGCACCTTCACCTTCAGCTTCTTGTCATACTTGAAGTACTTCTTGGGGTGCCCTGTGCTGCCAGTGACGCGGATGAGATGGGTGACACCATACTTGGTTACGCCAGCATACACATGCAACTGCTTGCATTACATTACATTACATTACATTACATACTCCACCCAACAAGGAGTGGGAATCCCATTAGGAGCCAACGAGAGGCTCATAGGGGGAGGGACACTCGAAGAAAACATCAACATCATCATCATCATCATCATCGTCATCAACAACATTCTCAGAAAAAGAAGAAACTACCGAGAAGAACTCATCAACATCCTCGATCACCTGAGCAATCGACTCAGAAGACAACAGAGACTCAGGATCGGTATCTGGTTGACACCGCATCAGATAGCAACAGTGCACAAAGGCAGCTACCAAAGCAGGACGCTGCTGCATGAAAGCGGCCATATCTGGCCCTGCAGGGTGACATGAAGTAATATTAGTCCACGTCTGAGACGAGCCACCAAAGGGCTCGAATAGCATAGCAAAACGCTCACGGACAGGCGCATAGAAAGGACACTCAAATATCATGTGGAACTCATCCTCGACTTGCCCAGAGGAACACCCGGGGCGCAGACAGACACGCTCATCACGTGGGATAGGTGGGCGTTGCCACCGACCACTACACACACGCAAATCATGCGCACCCAAACGAAAACGAGTCAGAGACCCCACATGCTCCATGTTAAGCCCATCAGTTATTAACACATACACATGTGCACCCTACACATGCTGATGCCATGCGTTTTAAAAGGGCTAGGCCCTTTTTGTGTTCTGGTGCGCCAACGCGTGGTATTGAGTTGCTGATGCGTGTTCGAATGGGCTGTCTTTGCGTGCATGAGCGTACCAGTCGTTATGGTGGCAGCAGAGCTGATTCTAACACAGCATGTCCTGCTTGTGGTCAGGGTGTTGAGTCTTTGTCACATCTGATGTTTGATTGTCCCTCTACTTCTGCTCAGAGGGATACTATGCTTGATGAAATTCGGTCTGTTTTGCGTGATGTTGCTGGCGGCGCTGAAAAATTGTGCAATGTGTTGTCGTTGACTGATGCATCCACCAAGTTGTTGCGTTTTGTTTCTGATGATATTTGGGGTAGTAGGGGTGTGTGCCGAGTGATATCTAGGAGCATTGCTGAGTATCTTGTCCAAGCTTGGGATGTGCGTAATATTTGCAAACACAATGGAGCAGTGCTCCCTCTTTCTTCCGCTCCTGAGGGGCGCGGGGCCGATGGCGTTGATGCTATGGCTTAATGGGTAACATGATGATGATAACACATACTTAGGGCACCAGGCAGCAGGACGAGCTGACCGCATATCGTCATAGGAACAAGCTGCAAACCACCTCTCATAAGTACAGAAAACGCCACAACCACTAGCAGCATCACGTGGATTATCAGGACATCCCTGCCACTGCTGATATAGGCACTCCTCAAAAGCATTCAAAACAATCTTCGTGTTCAGGGACTGGAAATTTCTCATCCGCTGCACAACGTCCTCCAACTGTTGCGAGTGACTCTGCAAGTAAGTCAGGACACGTTCCAGCTGCACACACCACAGGGCACCATTGCCAAAGGATCCAGCAAGCTGCAGGTTTTCACGCATTGCACGCGCCAACAAAGAAGAGCCATCCAAATCCACTACTCTGTTCCACATGCCCACTGCTGCTCGCAACCACGTACATACCAAAGGTTGGGCCCCAAACTCCCTAGAAAGCAACAGGCGGCTGGTAGACTTACGTATACGGCCTGCAATCGTGCGCAAGAACAGGTACTGCACCCTACTAATAACATTATTCTGTAACTTGCCGACCAGGGCCGGGCCCGTGCCCACCTGCCCCAGCAGGGCAGGACCCCACACCTCAGAGCAGTAACACAGGATGGGCGTCACTAGGGTGCGAAACAAATGCACTTGCATCGACATACCACGAACACCAAGCTCCTTGCATCTAGCCAGCATAGCCCACATAGCCCTGCTACCCGCAGCTGCCAATGCATCTGTACTGACAGAAACACCTTGTGTCGCATGGAACTGGACACCTAGGTACCGAAACTGCTGCGAAACTGGAACCTGTTGCCCTTGGCAAGACCATGTTGCATTGCCACTGTACTTCCTTCTGCCAAAAACAACCACCTCTGTTTTGCCTACATTCACTTGCATGTCATACTCATTGCAAAAGGATTGGAGAGCATCAAGCAGCTGCTGCAACTTACCAGACGTTTCAGCCAGCAGGACCAAATCATCAGCATACAGCAACAGCCTCACCAACCTGCTGCCTAGAGGTGTTCCGCAAGCGCCACACCGATCCGACAGCCACTGCTCTATACGAAGATACCAAACAACAGGGGCGACAGGGGGTCACCCTGCTTCACACCACGAGTGCTGTCAAAAGCATGACCCACTCTACCAGCCAGCTTAGTGATCATAGGGGCACTCCAATACATCGATACAATAGAAACTAGCATGTTGCCCCGCAGGCCAATGTCTGCCAAGCACCGCATGAGGATGTCACGCCGCACAAGATCATACGCTTTCCTGAAGTCCACAAAACATGCAAACAGGTGTTTACTACTCAGACGACAACGGTCCACAAGGTGCTTCAACACGAAGACATGATCACACGTTCTGTGCCGCTCCCTAAAACCAGCCTGCCCCCAACCTCTGTAACCATGCTGCTCACAATAAGCGGCCAGCCTCTTCTCAATCAACATACTGAACATTTTGCCCATTACTGAGCCAACCGCTATGCCACGGTAATTATCCATCACACTGGGGGCACCCTTTTTAAACACAGCAGACAGGTAAGCAGAACACCACACACCCGGCACCTGGCCACACCTATAAACCGCAGAGAACAGAACACTCAAATCCTCATGCAACACATACAAGTGCTTTTGACGGCCCTCCTGGATGATATAAACATCATATGCACCTTTGAACAACTCGCCTCGCAAACCGTCTGGCCCTGGCATGCGGCCATTATGCATTCTCAAAAGAACAGACTCCATCTCCTCAGCAGCAAAAGGGTCATTTAAGTAAGCAGCTGCAGCAACAGCAGGTCCATCCTGGCATTGTGAGAGCAACTTAGACATAAACAAAGCCACACTGTCACCCTCCTCAGGCAAACTGTGCTGACCTGGGGACCCATACAGTGCATGCCAGTGCCTGTCCACTGCACCCATATCTTGCAGCATACAAGACATACGCCGACCCCTGTAAGCTGTCCAAAAACGCCTTGGATTGTAACGCAAATCATCCATCAAACGAGCCTGCCACTGCTTTTCACAGTGCCGCTTAGCCCTGCGCTTAGCTGCATTAAACACCCTGCGGGCTGCCGCTG
>CADDIJ020002393.1:0-20000 GCA_902809745.2 Tetradesmus lagerheimii | reverse complement strand
TTGTGTTTGCAATTATTACGCACATCCCAAGCTTGGACAAGATACTCAGCAATGCTCCTAGATATCACTCGGCACACCCCCCTACTACCCCAAATATCATCAGAAACAAAACGCAACAACTTAGTGGATGCATCAGTCAACGACAACACATTGCGCAATTTTTCAGCGCCGCCAGCAACATCACGCAAAACAGACCGAATTTCATCAAGCATAGTATCCCTCTGAGCAGAAGTAGCGGGACAATCAAACATCAGATGTGACAAAGACTCAACACCCTGACCACAAGCAGGACATGCTGTGTTAGAATCAGCTCTGCTGCCACCATAACGACTGGTACGCTCATGCACGCAAAGACAGCCCATTCGAACACGCATCAGCAACTCAATACCACGCGTTGGCGCACCAGAACACAAAAAGGGCCTAGCCCTTTTAAAACGCATGGTATCAGCATGTGTAGGGTGCACATGCGTGATGTAACGGCTCAAAGTAGAGTGCTGCAGTGATTCACAAACAATTCTGTCTGCATGCAGCTTCCTGACCTGACGGTTGATGTGATTCTTGCACGCATTAGCTCGATCAGCCGCTGCCTCAACATCCACACCATACTTGCAAAGCAAACTCTGCACATACTTATGCCAAGGTGTCACCGCAACAGCACCACTAGGGCGCTTCCACTCAGCTGAAAACACCTGATGTGGCAACCGACAGTTCTGCATACGCTGAACCCTAAAGTAATACTCCATCGCCCTCTGATGAAGCCACATGTGCAATGGCTTCACACCCCATTCAGCCAGAACAAGTGAAGTGCAAGGGCGCTCCTTGCCACAACGCATTGAGCACTTGATGATGTCAGTCTGCACTTTGTCAATCTGTTGCATTTGCCTTGCAGTTGACGGAAACCAGACCTCACTGCCATATTCAACAATCGGGCGAACGCATGTAAGCAGAATCATACGCTTTACTTCCACGCTGATGAGCCGGCTCTTCCAAACTGGCATAATTGTGATGATGTTGATGATGGTGCGCGCCATGCGGTTGGGGCCATGCGTAATGAGCACATCATGCATATGAATATGCATATGCCGCACATGGCATGTAGCGCCAAGCATTACTATACACTGGGAACGCAAGGGAGAACTGTCGGCATGCTCCTCCAATCCGTATTAAGCCCAGCACCGCTCCTCGACTGGGCTCCTGACGCCAGACCTGAACCCTTGCGGGTAAGCCCAGAGCCAGGATCGGAACCGCATGCCAGGGCCTTCGGCCCTGTCTGGGGCTGAACTGGGGTTTGCCTAGCCACATAGGCTTCGCCTGACATGGCTTTGGCCTGAACTGGGATTGTTGTTCCCTTGCTGCCTGTTACATACCTCCCCCTCTGGACCTTTGTCGGCCCGACAAAGGAGTACGGCATACAACTGTAACAAGCAAGGATCAAGGATCCTGTATACTGTCAGGCAAGGCCTGAGTGCTACAAGAGCGCATCTGTACAAATAGACACACACACACTCTGTGCACCGGGTAAAATCCATGTGTCTGACTGGTGGAAACGCGACTGTTGACTGGGGTGTGGGTGGACTAGCCTGGAACAGGGCCTGAGCCGCAGCGCAACGCTGGGCACTCACTGTGCACCAAAGTGCAGGGTGGGCAGAGCAGGATAACACAAAGTTAGTGCCTGCGTCGAGTATGCTCTGGTTGTTGCTGCTGTGAGGCACGTGCTTGCCTCTTCTGCTTAGCGCTATGTCGGCGTGTACCGACTGTTGGTGTTGTCTGAGTGCGATTGAAGTATGCAGTAAGCACATCTGGGCAGCTAGTCAAATTGCCGGAAGGCTCCCACGTATTATGCTCATGAGAATATCCCTTCCATTTAATCAAGTACTCCCTAACTGTTCTGGCTGAATTGGGAAGTGCCCTGTCCCTGTGAGACAAAATTGTCTCAACCTCATATTCCTCTGAACCATCCTCCAGAATAATTGGGGGTGGCGGCCTGTATGTACCGTCACTGCGGTACGGCTTAAGCAAAGACGCATGAAATACTGGGTGAATGCGAGCCATACTGGCTGGCAATTCAAGCTTATAAGCAACTGAACTGATGCGCTTTGCGACTCTGAAGGGCCCAAGCCAGCGAGGCAAGAGCTTGTAACTGCCTGGATGCTTGAGTGGGATGTGCTTGCTAGACAGCAGCACTTCTGTTCCCACTGCATAATCTGGATCTGGTGACCGTCTCTGGTCAGCGTACGCTTTCTGTCTGTTCTGCGCTGCTTGCAGCACGCCACTTGCTTTGTGCACTGCAGCTTGCAAGTCAGCTGTGAATTTAGTGACTGCCGGTGCACCGTAATCTGCAAATTCTGGGGTGTCATCTGTTGTTAGCACTTGCAGACTGAGAGGTGTCTTCGGGTGCCTACCGTAGTTTAAATAGAACGGTGTCAACCCCGTGGATGCGTGCTGTGCGTTGTTGATTGCAAACTCAACCATGGGCAGCAAAGCATCCCAGTTAGTCTGTTCTGCATTTGTAAAGTGCCTGAGTGTATCCTCGAGGATTCTGTTGACACGTTCTGTCTGGCCATCTGTTTGGGGGTGATATGCTGAACTTGGCAGCTGTTGAATCCCCCAACCCTGGCAAAGCTTTGCAAAAAACTGTGACATGAACTGTTGACCTCTGTCATGTAAGATTTGCTGTGGGAAACCGTGATAACGGCAAACTTCACGCAAGAACAACTGCGCGAGCTCTGGAGCATCACAGTTGCTGGTAGTCGGCGCGATGTGCACCATCTTGGTCAACTTGTCTACAAACACACAAACCGCGTCATGACCTAAAGTAGTCTTGGGCAAGTCTGTGATAAAATCCATTGAAACCACTTGCCACCTGTAACCTGGGATAGGCAACGGAATTAACTTACCAGCGTGTGGCCTGTTTAATGACTTGTTACGCTGGCAGCAATCACATTGCCTGATCCTTGTGTGCACAAACTCGCGCACACCTGGGAACCAAAAATGCCTGGTAATCAACTCCTCTGTTTTCTGTTCTCCAAAGTGCCCTTCATAAACATGCTCGTGGGCTCCCAAGAAAATTTGGGTTTTTAGACTGGGGTTGTCTGGGACAGCAACTTGAGTGGCTTTCCACCACAAGCCATCTGCAAAAGACAGCTTATGCCTCTTGATAAAAGAGACGTCCTGAAAGTTTGAGTCGCTCTCATAACTGGCCTGAATTAGCTTCACCAAGACAGTGTTCTCAGGAGCAGTTGCAGCTACTACTCCTGCAGGTGGTACTGCGGCTGCTCGGCTGCACAGCGCTGCAATCGTTGACTTCAACTGGGCATGTGTACTGGTGTCTGGTTCTGGGATGCGACTGAGTGGGTCAGCCACATTAGTTCTGCCTGGTCTGTAAGCCCAATCAAAATCAAACAGTTGCAGAGTTTCAGACCACCTTGCCTGCCGTCGGTTTAGCTCTGGGAGTGTGGAGAAGAACGTGTTCGGGCAGTGGTCAGTGACAACAGTCACCTTAACTGCACCTTCTAAGTAACATCTCCACGTCTTGAGAGCGTGTATTGTAGCCAAGAGTTCCTGTTCTGTGGTGGTATAACGCACCTCTGCAGGCGTGAACTTTCGGCTTTCAAAAGCAATTGGGTGGCCGTTTTGTAACAAAACAGCGCCCAAGGCGCCCGAAAACTGGTCGCCTCTTGCATCTGCCACAACCTCAAAGGGCTGTGTGAAATCTGGCATCGCCAGTACTGGGGCGTGGGTTAGAGCGTACTTAACGTTTTGAAATGCCTGCTGGCACGCTCTATCCCACTTGTGTGTGATGTGCTGGAACTTGTTAGTTGCGTTCTTAGTTAGATCCGTAAGCGGCAGCACCATCTTACTGTAGCCTTGAATAAACTTACGGAAATAGTTTGAAAAACCTAAGAACGAACGCAACTGTCTGAGTGTTTTAGGTTCTGGCCAGTTCTCAACTGAAGCCGTCTTGGCTGGGTCGGGCTTAATGCCCTCCGCTGAAATGACGTGACCTAAATAGGTCACTTCTGATTTGAGAAACTGGCATTTGCTGGGTTTGAGGTACAACTGGTGAGTGCGGAGGAGCTGGAACACCAAACGCAGGTGCTCATAATGTTCCTCCTCTGATTTACTGTATACAAAGATATCATCTAAATAAATTAGAACAAACTTTCCAATGTACGCCTGGAAAATTTTGTTCATCATCTGACTGAAATCAGCTGGCGCATTTGTTAAGCCAAAGCTGAGAACTTTGAACTCATATAAGCCGTAAGGCGTCTTAAACGAGGTGCGAGGCACGTCGGAATCGACTAGCCTCAACTGGTGATAACCGCTTGTTAAATCCAGCGCACTCCAATAACTGGAGCCTGAGAGCTGGTCAAGCAAGTCATCTATTCTGGGTAACGGATACTGATTGCGAATTGTTTTTGCATTGGTGGCGCGATAGTCAATGACCATTCGCAGACCACCGTCCTTTTTCTTGACGAATAAAACTGGGGCCCCAAAGGGACTACTACTGAGCTGTATTAAATCTTTTGAAAGCAAGGTCTGTATTTCATTGCGAATACATTCCTTCTCTTTCATAGAATAACGAGGCATAGGCCTGTACTTTATGTTTTCATCCTTTAATCTGATTGCTTCCACCTCCACCTGAGGCCTGTGGGGTGGTGGGCCTGATAATTCTGTTTTGAAAACATCACTGAATTCATCTTGCAACCGTTGCAACTTGCTAGGATTTGCTGTGGGTGGTGGATCAGGAGCAGCTTCCTTTACCAGCACTAAAAGTGCATAGCCACCCTTTTTGATCGCCCTTTTTGCCTGCTTATGTGTGATTGTGGCAATTCTAGGCAATTCTGTGCCTGGAGGAACATCCTCATCTGCTGCAGGATCCTCTAGAGGAGGTACCCTGTAAGGGCCAAGGTTTGAAAGTGTGACTATCTTGCCCTTATATCTGACTGTTGCTGTGCCTGATGCCATGTACAACACAGCATCATGCTGCTGTAGCCATGCCTGGCCTAGGATGAGTGTGAACTGCTCATCCAGGTCAACTATCAAGCATGACAGTTTTGCATGGTATTTTTGCAAGTGTACACTGAGGGTTACACGCCCGTGTACTGGTTTGGATGAACCATCAGCGTATTGTACGCCAGGTTCTGCTGTGTCAGTGTACTTGATATTGTTTACTTGCAAAAACGTACGGTTTACATAACAGAAACCTTGTGCACCTGTGTCAAGCAGTGCTGTAGCTTTACTGTCACGCCTTGTCGGCGGGTCCTTTGGCAACTAAGGTCTTCTAAAGGTTGAGACAAAAGTAATGGTAAATTTGGGTGTTTCACAGCAAGACTGGAACAGCAAACACATCAAACAATCACTAAATCTGAATCCCAGCCAGGGCAGCAATGCCATGCATGTCTACTTCGAGATCCTGGCTGCACAGCTGAAACTGTTCCCTCCATCATGGCCAGCACATCATAGAAACTGCCATCACCAGCAGCATGAAGATGGTCTGAAAATGCATCTTTTTGCATGCAAAAGACACACAGCAACTGCAAGAGCAGGCAGCTTGCCAACTATCCTGAGCAGCCCCATCCTGGAACCTATGAATGATGTACTTCTGCCCTGCATGCACTGCTGTGCCTACAACACCCTCAAGCAGCAGATGCCAGCCCAAAAGCAACAGCACAGCAAACAGCACAGGCACCAGCACAGCAAAACCACAGCAGAACACAAGCATCAGCCCCCCACACACACCAGGGACATGCAGTCAAAACTGCAGGCATGGCACTGCAGCAAAAGGAAAGGGCTCTTGATTTACTGCTGCGGCTGCGGCTGACGGCTAAGGCTAAGGCTAAGGCGCGCGCGTGAGTTTTACTGTATGAGAGCAGCAGGAATTGAACGTGCGTTCACAGGGATCACACGCCAACACGCTACCACTATGCCATTGGAACGGCTAGCACAAATTGCCCTGACATATGTATTATCGATACAAAACACCGAGCTCTTTGAAGTAACACTGAGACTTTGACGGCAAAAACGGTATTGCGTTTACTTTTGTCTCAACCTTTCCCCAAAACCCTAAAACACAAGAGCTGCGCTGCCGCCACCATGCACAGCTCAACCTCGGACATGCATGCTGCTCAGCACAGCCCTACTAGTAGTCAGTGTTACCACCCCCGCGTGCGATGCAAACTGCCTTCCTGGTGGCAATGCTGTTCATCAGGTTTTGGCACATGGACAGCGGCATGGAGGCCCAAATGGCCTGCGCTGCTTCCCACATTGCCTCCAGGCTAGCATACTGCTGTGCATACAACTGCTGCTTGAGCCAAGCCCATGCATTCTCAATGGGGTTCAGGTCTGGCGAGTATGGCGGCCAGTCTGCAATGATGCGTATGTCTTTGAGGCTCATGAATGCTGCAGTGCTCTTAGCCCTGTGCGGACTAGCACCATCAAGCAAGTACACCCACTCATGCACACCCGCTGCACTGAAAATCACCTCAGCATCAGGCTGCAACTCCTCCCACAGCACATCCTGGAACTCCTCTGCACCCACACCTGTGTGCTGCACAACCGCCTTCAGCTTCTTGTTGTAACTGAAGTATTTCTTGGGGTGCCCAGTGCTGCCAGTGACGCGGATGAGACGGGTGACGCCATACTTGGTTACACCACCATACACATGCAACTGCTTGCCCTTAATAGGCTTGCAGGCAACTGGCTTGGTGCCCTTCTTGACCCACTTCTTGCACCGGCGCGGGGTGGAGCTCAGAGTGAGGATGGTGCTGTCGATGGCAATGATGCGGTCACAGTCATGCTGCTGCTGGCAGAACGCAACGCGTCTCTTCTTAGTTGCGCTGGTCAAGATGGGCTGCTGCTGCACTGGCGCCAAGTCCAACGCATTCTTGGCTGCCCTGAGCACGGTTTTAGTGCAGATGCTGCTAGCTATGGTGCCTTGCTGCTTGAGTGCTGCTGCTGCTTTTGCTGCTGACTGATGCTCCAGCACTGCTGTTGCTACTGCTTCCACCTGGACTGCATTGAGCGCCTTAGGGCGGCCTGAACGTGGTAAAGCAGACACGGATCCTCGCTCGTTGTACTTGTTTAGCTGTGCCTGCACGTATCGAGTGGGATAACCGAGAGCTCGTGCTGCTGCTGCCACGTTCCACTTCTTGGCTTTGAGGGCAGCGAGAGTAGTCTGGCGTTTGATTTCAAGTTCAGCAGCAGTGCGTCTCTTAGCCATTTTGTCAATGTGCAACTTCTGAGCTAGCTTGCTGCTGTGTCGAGCGACCCAGAAGAACAACAGCAGCAGCAGCTGAACAGACAGTGTCACAAATAAACTAACCTTTGTCACGCATTTGCGCCAAATAGCGAGGTTTAACATAAAGAATACATCATAACAAGCACGTTAACGTAGCCGGTGCGAGCTGTAGTCACCGCTTCACGATGTACTGGCCTCACATTGTCCACTGGTGACAAGTGCTGCAGGCAGCCAGGCTGAAACCAGCATTGGAGTCACCCTGAGGGCATTGCCTGTAAAATCAAAATGCTGTATACCTGAGCACGTGACTTGCAATTATAAGACTTTCTCGTCAATTTTCAGCGATTTTAGCAGCACAGAGCTTACATCCAAGCCATGTACAGCTGCAGTGAAGTTGACATACTGAACTGGCTGCTTTCTTGGCCTAATCAGGCCTGCTGCTGCTGCCACACTGCAGGCAGGCAAGAACTGAGCACTGGCTGACAAACCCCACGCACTAGGTGCCAACATACTGGAAGACTGGAGGCAGATTCTTTCAGCAAGGGGGTGAAAGTAGACTGGAACCACATTGCATCATTTCAGCACCTACACAGTGGCCATGGTGCAAGCCCTCAATTTCCTGCAAACTGCAGCAGCAGCGTTTTGTGACTAAACAGCCAAATGAATGGCAGGCACCTCTCTGAGGCAGACAGGTCAGGCCACATGTTGCATTGATGCCACAATTGCAGCTGCACCTTATCACATTCAGAAATCAGCCATCTCCAATGTTTGGTTCAAAAGGTTGAGACAAAAGTAATGGTAAATTTGGGTGTTTCACAGCAAGACTGGAACAGCAAACACATCAAACAATCACTAAATCTGAATCCCAGCCAGGGCAGCAATGCCATGCATGTCTACTTCGAGATCCTGGCTGCACAGCTGAAACTGTTCCCTCCATCATGGCCAGCACATCATAGAAACTGCCATCACCAGCAGCATGAAGATGGTCTGAAAATGCATCTTTTTGCATGCAAAAGACACACAGCAACTGCAAGAGCAGGCAGCTTGCCAACTATCCTGAGCAGCCCCATCCTGGAACCTATGAATGATGTACTTCTGCCCTGCATGCACTGCTGTGCCTACAACACCCTCAAGCAGCAGATGCCAGCCCAAAAGCAACAGCACAGCAAACAGCACAGGCACCAGCACAGCAAAACCACAGCAGAACACAAGCATCAGCCCCCCCACACACCAGGGACATGCAGTCAAAACTGCAGGCATGGCACTGCAGCAAAAGGAAAGGGCTCTTGATTTACTGCTGCGGCTGCGGCTGACGGCTAAGGCTAAGGCTAAGGCGCGCGCGTGAGTTTTACTGTATGAGAGCAGCAGGAATTGAACGTGCGTTCACAGGGATCACACGCCAACACGCTACCACTATGCCATTGGAACGGCTAGCACAAATTGCCCTGACATATGTATTATCGATACAAAACACCGAGCTCTTTGAAGTAACACTGAGACTTTGACGGCAAAAACGGTATTGCGTTTACTTTTGTCTCAACCTTTCCCCCAAAACCCTAAAACACAAGAGCTGCGCTGCCGCCACCATGCACAGCTCAACCTCGGACATGCATGCTGCTCAGCACAGCCCTACTAGTAGTCAGTGTTACCACCCCCGCGTGCGATGCAAACTGCCTTCCTGGTGGCAATGCTGTTCATCAGGTTTTGGCACATGGACAGCGGCATGGAGGCCCAAATGGCCTGCGCTGCTTCCCACATTGCCTCCAGGCTAGCATACTGCTGTGCATACAACTGCTGCTTGAGCCAAGCCCATGCATTCTCAATGGGGTTCAGGTCTGGCGAGTATGGCGGCCAGTCTGCAATGATGCGTATGTCTTTGAGGCTCATGAATGCTGCAGTGCTCTTAGCCCTGTGCGGACTAGCACCATCAAGCAAGTACACCCACTCATGCACACCCGCTGCACTGAAAATCACCTCAGCATCAGGCTGCAACTCCTCCCACAGCACATCCTGGAACTCCTCTGCACCCACACCTGTGTGCTGCACAACCGCCTTCAGCTTCTTGTTGTAACTGAAGTATTTCTTGGGGTGCCCAGTGCTGCCAGTGACGCGGATGAGACGGGTGACGCCATACTTGGTTACACCACCATACACATGCAACTGCTTGCCCTTAATAGGCTTGCAGGCAACTGGCTTGGTGCCCTTCTTGACCCACTTCTTGCACCGGCGCGGGGTGGAGCTCAGAGTGAGGATGGTGCTGTCGATGGCAATGATGCGGTCACAGTCATGCTGCTGCTGGCAGAACGCAACGCGTCTCTTCTTAGTTGCGCTGGTCAAGATGGGCTGCTGCTGCACTGGCGCCAAGTCCAACGCATTCTTGGCTGCCCTGAGCACGGTTTTAGTGCAGATGCTGCTAGCTATGGTGCCTTGCTGCTTGAGTGCTGCTGCTGCTTTTGCTGCTGACTGATGCTCCAGCACTGCTGTTGCTACTGCTTCCACCTGGACTGCATTGAGCGCTTTAGGGCGGCCTGAACGTGGTAAAGCAGACACGGATCCTCGCTCGTTGTACTTGTTTAGCTGTGCCTGCACGTATCGAGTGGGATAACCGAGAGCTCGTGCTGCTGCCACGTTCCACTTCTTGGCTTTGAGGGCAGCGAGAGTAGTCTGGCGTTTGATTTCAAGTTCAGCAGCAGTGCGTCTCTTAGCCATTTTGTCAATGTGCAACTTCTGAGCTAGCTTGCTGCTGTGTCAAGCGACCCAGAAGAACAACAGCAGCAGCAGCTGAACAGACAGTGTCACAAATAAACTAACCTTTGTCACGCATTTGCGCCAAATAGCGAGGTTTAACATAAAGAATACATCATAACAAGCACGTTAACGTAGCCGGTGCGAGCTGTAGTCACCGCTTCACGATGTACTGGCCTCACATTGTCCACTGGTGACAAGTGCTGCAGGCAGCCAGGCTGAAACCAGCATTGGAGTCACCCTGAGGGCATTGCCTGTAAAATCAAAATGCTGTATACCTGAGCACGTGACTTGCAATTATAAGACTTTCTCGTCAATTTTCAGCGATTTTAGCAGCACAGAGCTTACATCCAAGCCATGTACAGCTGCAGTGAAGTTGACATACTGAACTGGCTGCTTTCTTGGCCTAATCAGGCCTGCTGCTGCTGCCACACTGCAGGCAGGCAAGAACTGAGCACTGGCTGACAAACCCCACGCACTAGGTGCCAACATACTGGAAGACTGGAGGCAGATTCTTTCAGCAAGGGGGTGAAAGTAGACTGGAACCACATTGCATCATTTCAGCACCTACACAGTGGCCATGGTGCAAGCCCTCAATTTCCTGCAAACTGCAGCAGCAGCGTTTTGTGACTAAACAGCCAAATGAATGGCAGGCACCTCTCTGAGGCAGACAGGTCAGGCCACATGTTGCATTGATGCCACAATTGCAGCTGCACCTTATCACATTCAGAAATCAGCCATCTCCAATGTTTGGTTCAAAACCCTAAAACACAAGAGCTGCGCTGCCGCCACCATGCACAGCTCAACCTCGGACATGCATGCTGCTCAGCACAGCCCTACTAGTAGTCAGTGTTACCACCCCCGCGTGCGATGCAAACTGCCTTCCTGGTGGCAATGCTGTTCATCAGGTTTTGGCACATGGACAGCGGCATGGAGGCCCAAATGGCCTGCGCTGCTTCCCACATTGACTCCAGGCTAGCATACTGCTGTGCATACAACTGCTGCTTGAGCCAAGCCCATGCATTCTCAATGGGGTTCAGGTCTGGCGAGTATGGCGGCCAGTCTGCAATGATGCGTATGTCTTTGAGGCTCATGAATGCTGCAGTGCTCTTAGCCCTGTGCGGACTAGCACCATCAAGCAAGTACACCCACTCATGCACACCCGCTGCACTGAAAATCACCTCAGCATCAGGCTGCAACTCCTCCCACAGCACATCCTGGAACTCCTCTGCACCCACACCTGTGTGCTGCACAACCGCCTTCAGCTTCTTGTTGTAACTGAAGTATTTCTTGGGGTGCCCAGTGCTGCCAGTGACGCGGATGAGACGGGTGACGCCATACTTGGTTACACCACCATACACATGCAACTGCTTGCCCTTAATAGGCTTGCAGGCAACTGGCTTGGTGCCCTTCTTGACCCACTTCTTGCACCGGCGCGGGGTGGAGCTCAGAGTGAGGATGATGCTGTCGATGGCAATGATGCGGTCACAGTCATGCTGCTGCTGGCAGAACGCAACGCGTCTCTTCTTAGTTGCGCTGGTCAAGATGGGCTGCTGCTGCACTGGCGCCAAGTCCAACGCATTCTTGTCTGCCCTGAGCACGGTTTTAGTGCAGATGCTGCTAGCTATGGTGCCTTGCTGCTTGAGTGCTGCTGCTGCTTTTGCTGCTGACTGATGCTCCAGCACTGCTGTTGCTACTGCTTCCACCTGGACTGCATTGAGCGCCTTAGGGCGGCCTGAACGTGGTAAAGCAGACACGGATCCTCGCTCGTTGTACTTGTTTAGCTGTGCCTGCACGTATCGAGTGGGATAACCGAGAGCTCGTGCTGCTGCTGCCACGTTCCACTTCTTGGCTTTGAGGGCAGCGAGAGTAGTCTGGCGTTTGATTTCAAGTTCAGCAGCAGTGCGTCTCTTAGCCATTTTGTCAATGTGCAACTTCTGAGCTAGCTTGCTGCTGTGTCGAGCGACCCAGAAGAACAACAGCAGCAGCAGCTGAACAGACAGTGTCACAAATAAACTAACCTTTGTCACGCATTTGCGCCAAATAGCGAGGTTTAACATAAAGAATACATCATAACAAGCACGTTAACGTAGCCGGTGCGAGTGTAGTCACCGCTTCACGATGTACTGGCCTCACATTGTCCACTGGTGACAAGTGCTGCAGGCAGCCAGGCTGAAACCAGCATTGGAGTCACCCTGAGGGCATTGCCTGTAAAATCAAAATGCTGTATACCTGAGCACGTGACTTGCAATTATAAGACTTTCTCGTCGATTTTCAGCGATTTTAGCAGCACAGAGCTTACATCCAAGCCATGTACAGCTGCAGTGAAGTTGACATACTGAACTGGCTGCTTTGTTGGCCTAATCAGGCCTGCTGCTGCTGCCACACTGCAGGCAGGCAAGAACTGAGCACTGGCTGACAAACCCCACGCACTAGGTGCCAACATACTGGAAGAATGGAGGCAGATTCTTTCAGCAAGGGGGTGAAAGTAGACTGGAACCACATTGCATCATTTCAGCACCTACACAGTGGCCATGGTGCAAGCCCTCAATTTCCTGCAAACTGCAGCAGCAGCGCTTTGTGACTAAACAGCCAAATGAATGGCAGGCACCTCTCTGAGGCAGACAGGTCAGGCCACATGTTGCATTGATGCCACAATTGCAGCTGCACCTTATCACATTCAGAAATCAGCCATCTCCAATGTTTGGTTCAAAGGTTGACACAAAAGTAATGGTCAAATTGGGTGTTTTACAGCAAGTCTGCAACAGCAGACATACCAAACATTCATATGTTCTGAAGCAGAGCTAGGACAGCAATGCCATGCATGTCTACTTCAAGATACTAGCTGCACAGATGAAACTGAGTCAGCCATCATGACCCAGCATAGCACAGAAAATGCCATCACCAGCAGCCTGGAGATGGCCTGAAAATGCCTCTTTTGCATGCCAAACAAACACAGCAGCTTCAACAGCAGGATGCCTGCCAACTACTCTGAGCAGCCCCATCCTGGAACCTATAAATGATGTGCTTTTGCCTTGCATGCACTGCTGTGCCTGCAACACCCTCAAGCAGCAGATGCCAGCCCAAAAGCAACAGCACAACAAACAGCACAGCCAGCAGCACAGCAAAACCACAGCAGAACACAAGCATCAGCCTCACACACACACCAGGGGCATGCAGCCAGAACTGTCTGCATGCCACTGCAGCAAAAGAGAAGGGCTCTTGGTTTACTGCTGCGGCTGCGGCTGACGGCTAAGGCTAAGGCTAAGGCTAAGGCGCGCGCGTGGTATTTGCCGTATGAGAACAGCAGGAATTGAACGTGCGCTCACATGGATCACACGCCACCACGCTACCACTAGCCATTGGAACGGCTAGCACGAATTGCCCTGACATATGTATTATTATCGATACAAAACACCGAGCTCTTTGAAGTAACACTGAGACTTTGACGGCAAAAACGGTATTGCGTCTACTTTTGTGTCAACCTTTATCTGCGGTGTGTCAGAGACACACCCCACTCAGCCAGCAGCTTGTGCTGAAGAAGCACACCAACCGAGAGCATGTTGTCAAGACCTCACAATCAGAAGCAAGAACAAGGGCGACTCATGCGGCATAAGGCGGCAACAAACCAGATCTGTGGCACAAATGCATATGAAATTTGTCAGGAAATGTCAAAGTCTTATGGGCTAGAGGCAACAGCGTCTAGGGTGTCATCTGAAGGGACATAGCCCTCTGGCTGGATTGGTACGCTGGTGTGGTCAGGCGATAACCCTAACAGCACCGAGCGATACAACCACATCTGGTATACAACAACAGCCAAGCTCTCTTGATCTTCACAGTTTAGAACACGCGACACCATCTCATCAGCACAACGATTGGTGGTGCCATCAGGACAGAATATACTCTGATGAGCATCACGCAAGTGGTCATATGCAGGGCACTCCAACAGGAAGTGTCTGAGATCTTCCACATTGTCATGGGTCCCAGTCCGGGCACGCACACGTGTGCGCCACGCAGGCCGGCTGGCGGTTGAAGGGCTAGCAAGCGAGCACAACCTACAAACACGTCGAGGCCTGGGCACCCGAGGGCGTGCATGCCTGCCTAACTGCACCTCTAGCTGAGCAACTCCTGTGCGGAGCCGCACCAGGCATTGTAGCACACGAAATGGCAAACACAGCTGCATGTTCTCTGGTTGCGTGCTACGGTCAAAAGCGGCGTCATCATCCATAGGGTGCACCCATGCAGCGTGCGTGCACATGGTCACGTGGTGGCTGGGCGCCGACCTTGGGTCAGCCACCTCAGCACCCCCGTCTGCCCATCCCTGCTTGACCAAGCGGGTGAGTGCAGCAGACACATCTTCAGCTTTCAACTCAAGCCCGCACACGGTTGCAGCTGACACGCCAGGCGCCCGCCATGCTGCTTGGTCAATGACCCCGAGTCGCTGCATGGTGTGCAATAGATAATATGTCCAACAGCCTGTGCAGCCACTCAACGCCAGCTCCACATCCGATACCCATGCAACCCGTGCAAGCCTATCCTGATCCATAGCCTGGAGGCGCTCCCACCAACGCACTGCTAGAACAACCCAATGGTGCATGACAGGCAGGCGGTGCAGCTCACGCATTAACACATCCAAACTAGAGCGTTTACCAGTACCGGTCATGTAGCGAAGGAAGGCCAAGTGTACCTTGTCGGCTGCTGTCACGCCTTGACAGAACTAGAACTTCTGGAACATCTGGAACCTTCTGGAAACATCCAGAACCTTCTAGAAACTTCTAGAAACTTCCGGTTCCTTCAACCTTACAGCTGCAGACATGCGCCATCCCAGACGCCTGAAAAGCCCAGCATGGCACAGCTCAGGACCCCACATATGAGAAGCGTACGACATAACAGGTTCAACCATAATGTCAAACATGCGGCACTTCATATCATATTGTGTGATGCGTCGTTTACGGAAACGGACCAAGAGAACATGCATGGCCTTCAAGCCAGACGCAGCCAGTGCGTCAACTGCCGGCTGCAGGCCCTTGGTCTCATGCAGCACCACACCCAAATACGTGTACTGGCTTTGAATGCTGAGCGGTTGACTTGCATATGTGAATGCAAGCGAGCGCGGCCGCGGCACACGCTGGCCACGGAACACGACACACGTCTTCTTGGGGTGCATGTTGACCTCCATACCAGTTATCTCACAGAACAACTGCAAGCACTCTAGCAAGGACTGCACATCTGTGGGAGACTCCGCAATAAGACACCCATCATCAGCATACAACAGGTCAGACACATGAAGAGAGCCAACCCGAGGCCCAAGAGGGGTGACCCCCCACCCGGGCTAGGCTTGCCTCTTATGGTTATCAATTCATGCAGCATCTCAATGAACAACCCAAACAGCAACGGGCTGAGCTCGCTGCCTTGCTTGGTGCCAAGGCACGTGTCAATGGGTTCACCCAATTTGCCATTCACCACAACCTGCATCTGGACAGTGTCATACAAGCGCTCAAGCAGAGACAAAAAGCGGCCATGAACACCAAGATGTTTGCAACATTCTAGCAGCAAGTCCCTAGGAACTGTGTCAAACGCCTTCTTGAAATCAATAAACACAACATACAGCGTCTCACGCTGATGCCGAGCCCGATTGATAAGGTGCGTGAGTGTGAACAATGCATCAATGGTACCATGCTCCCTGCGAAAGCCACACTGTGTGACAGCACGCACACCCAAGCCTTCCATTGCGGGGTCCAGCCGGTGGTGCAGCAGGCGGTCAATCACACGGCTGTAGATGCTAGAAATGCTGATACCTCTGTACATGTAAGGTTGAAGAAACCGGAAGTTTCTAGAAGGTTCTAGAAGGTTCTGGATGTTTCCAGAAGGTTCCAGATGTTCCAGAAGTTCTAGAAGTCTCCGGAAGGATGTAGATGTTTCCGGGAGTAGTATGTTCTAGGATTGTCTAGAAGCTTCCTTGGTCCAGAATGTTCCAATTGTAGGCAGTTGAGGAGGCGTTGTAGGTTTTTGCCAAGGCTATAAATAGAGGGGGCCTCTCCTCACTCAACAAGAAGTATTCACTCAAGAAGTCTTTCCATCAGACCTCTCAAGTCCTCGTAGCCTCGTCTATTGTGTGAAGCCTTCCCTTGGTAACTAACTGAGCCTTCTATACAACTACGGCCTACGTCGAATCGCTATAGAAGACCTTAGTTGCCAAAGGACCCGCCGACAAGGCGTGACAAGTGGTAGCTGAGATTGTCTACGAACACCGAGGAGTCCTGGAGATTCTACAAGCTTCCGGCATATGCCAGGCAAGTATAATCCGGAGAAGCCTGCACCCAAGGTGAAGTTTCTGGAGCCTCCCTCGCACCCAAGCGTCGCCAAGTTCCGGACAACCTTTGAGCTCAACGGCGTGGAGTTCGTCACTTCTACTCCTATCCGGAACCTTCCTGCCAAGACCGACTATCATTGCCTTAAGCCTTCCACTAACATCAAGAAGCATCCAGCCAAGAAAATTCCTAAGTCTTCAACCTACTCTCCGCGCATCCGGAAGATTCTCAACAACATCCTCACCAAACCTCAGCCCACGCCCGTGAAGCCCCAGTGCTTCAAGAAGGAGGTGCGCAAGCTAATCCCTTTTAAAGACGTTTGTGCGCTCATTCGGGCAGCCCAGGCGGCAGAGCACCGCGCACACCAGGAGAAGCTCCGGAATCTTCTTCACACGGCAATTGAGGAGCACATCACTAAGGAGGCCAAGGCCAAGGGCGTCTCTGATTGTGAGTCCGCTTGCTAAGCAGCCATGGAGGGATCTGGAGTGTCGCCGGAGATGTTGGCCTTACAGCAGCAGGTGGCTCAGCTTCAGCACGCGCTTCAGCAGATGCTGCAGCAGCAGACCAGTGCTGTGCCTACAAGCAAGCTGAAGCTCCCCAAGCCACCAGAGACCAATGGCAGGCAGCCTACCCCTGTCAATTGGTGCCACAAGATGGAGACGTACCTTGCGGCCGAGGGCGCCAACCTCAGCAGCTCTTCCATTGTGACGGTGGCAGCGGCCTACCTCAAGGACTCAGCCCTCAACTGGTACCGCCAGCATGAGCAGGCTGTGGCGGTGGGCAAGGCTCAGCCCTACGCTTCTTGGGATGAGTTCAAGAAGGCCTTTATCGCCCGTTTCACCCCTGTTGACCCAGAGGTGGACGCGCGGGAGAGGCTTGACCGGCTCACCCAAACGCGTAGCGTGTTCGTCTATGCCCATGAGTTTAACACCTACATGCTGGAGCTGCCGCACATGGACGAGAACGACCGCATTCATCGCTTCATCCGCGGTCTGAAGCCGGAGGTGCGCATTCACGTCAAGCTGCAGCAGCCAACCACACTGCATGACGCCGTGGAGCTTGCCATTAAGGCAGACTCGATGGTGTGGGAGCGTGGTCGAAACGGCAACAGCCGCTTCGTCAACATGGGCAGCAACAACCGTGGAGCGGTTGCAAGGGGCGGACCGGCACCCATGGAGCTCGGAGCAATGGAGCCGCAATGGAGCCGCAGAAGCCCAGGAACCAGCCGCTCAAGTGCTTCTACTGTGGCAAGCCAGGGCACAAGCGGCGGGATTGCAAGAAGCTGCAAGCGTACAAGCAGCGTGATGGGGACACCTCTGCACGGTCAAACTGAAGGGCGCGTGCAGTAGTGTGGGTCGTACTGTGCGCATTGAGCAGGCTCAGCCCCGTGCGCCTGTGAGAGACTCACGCCAGGTAGAAGGCTCACAAAGGCCTAGTGAGCCTGGAGCATCCAGTGCAGCCCAGGGAAAAGCGGGTACCCGTCGTTGTGGACGACTGCGGGACTGTACCTACTGGCTGTTCAACCGCCTGGAGAAGGTCAAGTACGCCGATGCTTACGGGCCATTCTCAGTGGACGCCTGCGCACGTGAGGAGACTGCCCAGGCTGACAAGTTCTACAAGGGCTTCACTGACTTCCGCAAGGCTAATGTCAGCGGCGAGTCAGTATGGCTGAATGTGCCTTTCCGGCATGCTGGCCAATATCTGAGGCACTACCTGGATTGTAGAAGACCGCACCGGAGACGACATGCGGCGTGTTTATCCTGCCCAAGTGGGACAGGAAGCCGTGGTGGAAGCTGACGCAGGGGATGAGGGTAATTCACGAGTACCCTGCGGGAACGGAGGGCTTGTTCTCTATCCCATCCGGGGATAGGTGGGTGGAGCAAGCTTCTCATTGGCCGGTGATCATCCTGTGGGATCCGCCCGTGAACACAGGAGTGAAGCCAAGGCCATGGGAGGAGGAGTTGCCGGCGAAGCAGGAGCAAGAGACACTCACTGCACCCGAGGCCGAAGACTCGTGCACCGCCATGGAGCTAGGTGGTCTTGAGCCTGCTAGCCATGAGCTCATTCGTCTGAAGGCCAAGTGCCGCGGCGAGGTGCTTGATGTGCTAGTAGACTCAGGTGCGAGTGAGGACTACATCGATCCGAGGGTGGTGATGAAGTTCCGATTGCCGACTCTCAAGCTCCATCGACGTCAAGTGAGGCTCGCCAACGGTTCACTGCAAGATGCGGGGACGGTCGTGCCTGACCTACGTTTCCGTATTGGACAATTCAAGGACCGGAGGCCTTTTACCGTCACTCAGCTGGCACCATACGACATCATCCTTGGCAAGCCTTGGTTGACTGCTCACAACCCTGCCATCGACTGGGTGTCTAACACCATCACCATTGAAAAGAGGGACGTCACATACACCTTGCAGCAACCCTCTAACATCGAGAGGACAACTCCCGGTGTCGGTTTGTTGTCTGCACTTCAACTCAAGCGGGAGTTACGCAAGCCATCCTCAAGGAGGTTGAGGAGGACCCAACTATCCGTGAGATAGATGACCTCTCCCTTCCTTCGGGGGATCCCGAGTGGGTTGAACGGATGAAGGGGGTACTTCACAAGTACTCAGCCATCTTTGGCAAACTGCCAAAAGGTGTACCTCCATCCCGAGGTGTGGAACATGAGATTGAGCTGGAGCCTGGTGCCAAACCCCCTTACCTACGTATTTATCACATGAGCCCTTTGGAGCTGGCGGAGGTCAAGCGACAACTAACGGACCTGATTGACATGGGGTTCATCCAACCTTCCAAGTCGCCGTATGGAGCACCCATTCTTTTGTTCCTAAGAAGAATGGTAAGCTTCGTATGTGCATTGACTATCGGGCGCTGAACAAGATAACGGTGAAAAACCGCTATCCTTTGCCTCGCATTGACGAGCTGATGGATCAACTTCATGGGGCGACGATATTCAGCAAGCTTGATCTACAGAGTGGCTATTGGCAGATCCGCATTGCTGAGCAGGATGTGCCAAAAACCGCGTTCCGGACGCGTTATGGTCACTTTGAGTGGAAGGTTATGCCTTTTGGGTTGACCAACGCACCCGCAACTTTTCAGCATTTGATGAATAAGATTTTGCAGCCATATCTTGATAAGTTCGTGGTGGTGTACTTGGATGACATCTTGATCTTTTCAAGACACCTGAGGAGCATTTGGAGCACGTGGCTAAGGTACTCGCGGTTTTGAGGGAGAATCAGCTTTATGTGGGGCTTGACAAATGTGCATTTGGGCTCTGCGAAATCGATTTCTTGGGACATGTCGTCAGTGCCGACGGCATTAAGCCAGATCCCAAGAAGGTGGCAGCGGTTACGGAGTGGCCGACACCTGGCACTGTGCGTGAAGTGCGAGTTTTTCTCGGTTTGACTGGTTACTACCGGCGCTTCATTCAGCACTATGCTCAAAAGGCGTACCCGTTGACGGAGCTCACCAAGGAGAGCATCAAGTGGCACTGGCGGGATGATGTAGAAGGTCGGGCCTTCGACGAGCTCAAGAAGGCATTGGTGTCCGCACCTGTACTGGTGACGCCTGATCCGAGCTTGCCTTATGGGGTCTACACCGACGCCTCCAAGTTTGCGCTTGGAGCGGTACTACTTCAAAATCAGGGCAAGGGCTTGCAACCCGTGGCTTATCTGTCACGGAAGCTCTCGCCAACAGAGCGCAACTAC
>CADDIJ020002392.1:0-13560 GCA_902809745.2 Tetradesmus lagerheimii | reverse complement strand
CTGCTGCTGCCGTTCCTCGCCCTCCTCCCTTAGCACACGCTACGGCCTTGTGCCCATCATCTGACTCTTGCTGGCTGCCTTGCTGCCGGACCCCCCCCTTACAGCCTACAGCCTTGAATGCCCAGCCCCCTCACCGTGCTCTTGCTGGCTGCCTTGCTGGCCACCTCCTGCTCAGCTGCCAGCTGCTGCAGCTGCTCCCCCACATCCAGCAGCCGCACGCTGCCGTTGTCCCCCCACAGCGCCACAAGCCCGGGCTGCTGCGGGCAGCTGCGCACACGGTTAATGCCGCACGACTGCTGCACCAACCTGCGGAAGGGAAGGTAAGAGGGCGGGAAGGCATACTGGGTAGCAGCACAGAACACCAGGCATCAGGCATGAGGTGAAACAACACAGCAGCTCAAGCTAGTTGACGCTAAGCTCCAACCAACTAGCTGCTGCTGCTGCTGCTGCTCAAGTCAAATTTACGCGCTGTACGCGCCGGTTCTTGTCGATCAGGGAGCTACCAAGTCTGCTGTTGCAGTCACTGCTGCCCAGTCTCCCAGCCGCACACCTGTGGTGCACTGTCATGTGCAACACTGCGCTCAGCATCCTAACATCAGTAAGTGTTCAAATCAGACACCTGCTCCAGAAGTGCATGTAATGCTGTATTTTTCACAGCCGCGCACCTGAGGTGCATCTCTGCTGGCGGCTCCTTGCTGCTCAAGCAGGGTACCCACTGTACGTGCCAGTTCTCGTATTTCAGATTCATATATCAGAGAGCTACCAAGTCTGCTGATGCAAAGCTGCCCCTGCTGCGCAGCCTCAGTGCCACCACGCACCTGTGGTGCATCTTTGCTGGCGGCTCCTTGCTGTCCTCGTCATCGCTCTCATCCATGGACTCGTCATCACTGCTGTCGCTGTCGCTGTCATCATCGCTGTCGCCGCCCTCCTTGTTGCCCGTCTGCTTCTTGCCGTGCCGGCCCTGGCCCAGCTCGGCAAGCTTCAGCACAGCAAGGTAGTTCTGGCGCGCTGACGCGGCCTGTGGGATAGTTGCGGTATCAGTGTGTATGTGAGACAGCAGTGTGTGCCACACACAAAATAACAGCACAATTCATGACTAAGCATAGCTGCACAGCTTACACAGAGCTATATGCTGCTACTACTGTATGTGTTGCTGCCACACGTAATGTGCCTATCTCCTAGCTGTCCTGCACTGGCCAGCCTCCACAGCAAGCATCACCGCTGACCTGTCATCTTGACCGACTGAAAGCTCTGCTGCGTGGCACTGCTGTACTGCACTGCCCTTTGTTGCTGCTGCTGGGCCTGCTGACGGCTTTGCTGACTGATTGCTGCTGCTGCTGCTACTCCCAGAGCACCTATGTTCTCACCAGCATCAAACTGTGTTACAGGTGCTTCAGTCAGCCCACTGTCCCCTGCTGCTGCTGGCACCGTACCTGTGTTCCCGCCAGCATGAAGACTGTGTGTGGGAAGGTGCTGCGTGGCCCGCCCAGGTCGTCGCGCACGATGTCAAACGACAGGCAGGGCCACTCCAGCGCAAACTTGTGCAGGCAGTCGTATGCGGTGGGGTCGTAGTCCAGCTCCTCGTCCTCACCCAACGGGTCAATGCCGGGACGCCACACCTGCGCCACATGCATGCATTGCATTAGTGTTTGTAAGCCTAATGCAATGCATTGGTAATGCTGCTGATATGCAGTAGCTGTGACTGATAGGGAGGCTGAAGAAGCAGGTCAGGCAGGGAAAAAATATATATAAATGTATTCATTTTTTTATATAGATTTTTTTAAATTTTGTACTGGTGCCCAAGGTGCCACAGCTGTGTCAGCGCTGGAATTGGTTGCTGAGTGCTAGGGTCAGCATGCAGGGTGCAACCACACGCCAACACGTGCCATCATGCTGCTACTGCTGCATGCGAAATCACGCACGCTGTCACAATTTCACAGAGCTTGTTGGTGATGATGGCGAGTTCCGTCGCTGTGCATGGCCCATTATGCATTGAAGCAGCTGCTGAAGCACAGCCTGCTATGCCACACAGCCGCCCATGCGGCACCAAATCTGCTGCTGCGGCTGCTGCTGCTGCTGCTGCTGCTGCTTCTACCCCTGCCACTGTCCCAGCTGCTGCCACTCCCAACCAGGGCACTGCCGCTGCTGCTGCTGCTGCTGCTGCTGCTGTGCTGCTGCTTTTGTTTTATGTATTCAACATATGTTCAAGCACTTTGCGCACCTGTGGGACGCCTGTTGATGGGCCGGCTTCATCTATTGCCATGAGGTTGTCTGCCTCTGCAGCTGCAGCAGCCTGTACACAGACAAAAGCAGCACCGAGCACATGTTGGTGACTGCCGCCACACCATGTCACGATTTGTCGCCTGAAATCTGGACTCAAGGAGCTACCTTTGGCTTCCCAGCCTTGCTCTTCCCCTTTTTGGGGTTCCTCATGTTGGGCTGCTAGTCACTGCTGGCTGGGCGAGCAACCTGTCCGTTCGCGGTTTATATACAATCCAACTCAAACTGTCTTATTTCTAGGAAAAGTAAAGCGCCGAAGCCTGCTGTGGTGGTGGACGGTGAAGTGGGCGCCGCAGCGAGAGTGACCAAACTACCTTTCTATGTTCACAAGATCAGAGCCTAAAACGTACATTTAGGCGCTTGGAGCAGGCTAGCATCTTCAGCCTGCAACCACACCAGCATTCCCGGAAGCAAAATGACAGCAGCACGTCACTGCATGGCAGGGTGTGACTGTCCAGGATTTCGCGTCTATTCACACTCAAGACCACAATACATTTCTATTCGCAGTGTCAAGTTGCAGTGTGGTTCCTGGTCACACTGACCTCCCTGCAGTTGAAACAGCCACATGGCATTTTTGATCAGTTGTGGGGCCAGCACCCAGCTCTGGCAGCAGCATGACTGTAAGCGAGTGGCAAAACCAAACTCTCACACCAAATACTACGCGTTTGTCACTTTCGAACTATTGCAAGCACGATCTTGAAGACTACCAATCACCTGCGTGCACGCAATCATTGAATGGGCCACGAGATGATTGCGTCAGCGCAGTCAATCTCACGTCCTGCTGCAGCTGAAGCAGGAAGCAGCAACTCTCAGTCAAATCATTGAATCTGCTGTGTCAAAATAAGCAGCACTGTGACCTGGCATGGAGACATATGTTGGTGTGTAACAAACACATCACCAACCAACAACACCAACGGAGCAGCTCCAGGCTGGGCTGACAACATGTGTAGTTCGCCTGAGAATCTCGTGCCTGTTTCTGATGAGAGCTGCTTGCCGGCACTGCAACACGTGCGGTAGTGGTGTGACAGGCCAACCGCCACCATGACCGTCGGACGGCATGTCAGGTGGCGGGATCTCCGTCTCTGGCTGATTCTATACTAAGAACTTGAGGCCTGAAGCCTGCAAGGTAGATGGTGCACCAGCACGTTCGAGTATGTCGTGCTTGTGATGCTGCAAGCTGCGATCTTGCAAGCAAATCTGGGCAGTCCTGCTATCATGCACGCCGCATGCCTGAGGCTCAGGCTGTCAGGCCTTGGCCAGCAGCAGCTGCTACTGCATGCCCCGCTCCTCCGCCCATTCAGCGGGGGTGACACGAAGATTGTCGGATGTGGCAAAAGAGGCAGAATGTGTAATGTGAAGGGAGCTCTCTCAAGCCCACGTGTACGTCGTGTTACATTTGCTTGTGCTGACAGTGCAGGCACTGCTTTATCTAAACAGATACTTATCGTGCATGAACCCTCACCACCACTTTGCCGAGAACAATTTTCACGTTGTTTATGCAGCTTAGACTGTACATAGCAACACAAGTAGCTTGGCGTGGACGAGGACGGCAGAGTTTGCTTCACGCGCGTTCAGAGCTTCCATTCATACAGCGACATAACTTGGCCTGAACAAGGCCAGGTAGATGATTGATATGTCCTGAAATGACGCAGGTACGCTTTCGTTGGGCCAGACTTGGCGGGCTGACACCACTGCCTAGGCTACCACATGTCCCTTTATACGCCCAGCTTATGTATTGGTTGTTGTAAACGCGCGTACTGTTGCACTGCAGGGGTGCTTGCAAGGCATCCCATACCACAGCAGCCCAGCCCAGCAAGCAGTACAGCACGGCAACATCACCTTGACCGCGGCCAGCAGGGCAACTTATCGCATAGACTTGGCCGATGACATAGTATGGCCAATTTCGAGGGACAATGGGAGTTGGAAGCAGCAGCTTTGATGGAACAGGATCACATCTACCGGCGCACATGCAGCTGCGCTGCATGCCAGGCGACTGGCCTGCAGGCACTGCTACGCAACAGCAGTGCTGGCCTACCAGACATACAGCCTGGGGAACAGAGCCCACGCACAACCACAGCCTCTGCTGTGGACAGTGCTCAGCCAATCCTAAGGTCTGATCTGGACAGCAGAACAGCATCTGGCAGGGGTGATGGCATGATGGCCCTGCCTAGCACCAGCAACAACAGTGATTGCAGAGCAACTGATACAGCTGGCATTGGCAGGCAGCCTTCCTGCAGCTAGCCTTAGCACCAGTGCCGCAGCTGCCAGCTCGGGCGAGTGCGACCGCAAGCTGCTGCCACCTGCGCCAGGTCAGCAGGCTGCAGCAATCCTGGCAGCAGCAGAAGCGGCTATGGAATACGCCAGGCTGGATGCTGCACTGCTGTTGTGCTGCCTGAGCCCTACTGGCGCCATCTCACACGACGCTGCCGCCGCCGCTGGCACAAGTGCTGCTGGGCTGAAGGCAGCAGCCCTGCAAGCTGCGAAGGGCAGCAGCAAGGGCAAGAGTGCTCCGCAGCAGGCAGCTGGCAGCTGCTGCCTGGACATGGGCAGCCAGGGCCCTGCCAGCAGCAGGCTGAGCACACATGCTTCTTGAGCAGTGACGGTTGGATTGTGCAAGGTTGCACACCCTGAGACACACATGTTGAAATTAAGGAATCGGCTGTCGCATGGTATGGGTTGTATTGGTAAGCTCGTGACTCATTTGATCCTCATAAGTTATGACATGCGGCTCCTTGGCCTACGTAAAGCGCAGTGCAAGCTGCATGACATCATGTAGCAATTTGGTATGTCTTTGCTGGTTCAGGTATACGGTCTGTCAGGCGCTGCAGTAATGCCTTTATGAACAGTGGTGCAAGCTGCCAGCTTGCCCATTATAAGTTTTGCTATATAGGGTTGCGGTGGTCGGGTGTCGGATAGTCGGCCCTGCAGTAGTGCAGTGCTCAGCGCTACTGCTACGGCCTGTGTCACCTGCGCAGGATGAGGCTCAGCGGCTGTGGTTAGTGCTGCAGTGTAGGCTCCAGCCACAACTGGCTGCACTGTAAGGGTACTGTTCAACAGCCATGCATGTGCGTTTTCTGCAAGGGGTGTCTGGTGCACGCTTGGCACATTTCATTTGCCAAATGTGCATGGCTGAGCGCTTCTATGTACTGGTTACATGCCATTGGGTGTCTGGGCATTTTGATGGGGCTGTCGTCCGCCTCAACATGGTGGCTCGTGTTGGCTCAGTTGGTAGAGAAACTGACAGATAGTATCTGTCACATGCAGAGACCCTGGCTAGGTGCGGCGTGTGCTGGTGCTGGTGCTGGTGTTGGCCCGACACATGCGGCGTGTGCGTGCGCTTGCACTAGCGGTAGACCAAAAAGTGCCATGTGCCACTGGCAAGGCTTTCACTTGCAGCTGATGGTAGTGCTGCTTGTACAAGCGAGCCATGTTCGCCAGTGGGCTGCAGATGATAGTACGTGATTACCTGGTTTGCAGCATCAAAGGTGGGCAGGAGCGTATGGTTGCAGTATATGCTGCACCCTTGTGCAGCACAAGTTGCAGCACAGGTTTCAGCAGTATCAGTATCAGCTGTATGTAGTCAAGGCGCAGCAGCTTCCTGCTGCATAGCAACGGGCATGCCAGCAGTGTTTTGTAGCTGCTGAGCAATGCCGGCACTTGAAGTCCTGTTTGACCACAAAGTACTGCTGTTGTTGGACAACTGTGGGGTGCGAGTGTGTGTGCGTATGTGTGAACTTGAGATGCAACAACAGCATGTGAGGGCCAATTCATGCAATGCAGCCCCGTCACGTGTTCAACACATGTCGGACAGGGGCCGGTCATGTTTCAAGACGTGACGCCCTGCGCAGCCCCAAGCTGCTTTGTGTGTGGCGGCTGGCGAGGGGTGGCTCGCATCATGCGATGTGAGATGGCTTGCTTGTGTGGCCAGCGATGGGACTTCCAGAACTGAGTTCTGCATTGTGCCTGTAGGGTTATGGTGTATGCAGGGCATTGTCCAGCTGCAGTGCATGCTCGCTGCAGCTGGAGAGTGAGCGTGTACTGCATGGCAGCTGCCACCGTGGCCAGGCCAGAGCGACTCTGGCTCATACGGTGTGCACACCACACGTGTTACCTGTACGAGCATCAGCACAAATGAGCATACAGCGCTATGTGCGCAGAGGCTGGGGAGCACTTTTGCTTCTTGCACACATGCAAGCAGGGAGGGGACTCGGGACAATAAACTGTCAGCAGCGGCGAGTGGGTGCGCGGTATGATGCACGCAGAGGCGAGCAGTTCGGTCACAATTCATTGCTTGAGCCTGTTGGCATGCCACCTGTCATAACATGCTGCACGTTTGAGACTCCAATAAGCTGCGCAGTGCAGCATGGCTTTTGAGGCCGCCTCGGCCATTGGAGTCCAATGCTTGTAGTACAAGCTGTCATCGCAACATCATGCTGCGGCACAGCGATCGTTGGAGCTGTCACTATGCTCTGACGTATCACCTCCATCTTTTTCATTCATCCTATGTGTGCATTCCTTGTGATTAGTCATTGTTGACAACAGCCTGTGCAGAAACGTGTGCATGCATGCGTTGCATGGTGTTGTCAAGAACTTCAAGTTCTTGCAAAGTTTGCAGTTGGCCAGGGATATCTTGGCCTTGCAGCTGCCTCTGCCGTTTGGTCTCCATCCGTGTGACCTTCAGGGCATGGTGCTGATGATGGGTTGGAGGTTGACGTTATACGCTGTTACTTGGCAGCACCAGCTGCTGATGAACAGCGCAGCAATGCTGGCTGGAGAGAGCAAGTACATGTACTGCCTTTTACCTGACAGCAGTACCACTTCTTGTAAGTTGCCTCGCTATGCTTGAAGCGACTCTTGACGAAATGCCTGGCTTTGGAGTCTCATCTCGGAGTCTATGCTGCCGTTTTGGGCCTGCACATGCGACCTTCTCGCAATGTTCCGCGTCCAAGGTCACCGTCGCCGGGAGATGCCGCTAATTGCTGGGGGTTTCGTGGTTTCGCAGCTATATAAGCAGCCTCAACGATCGCAAAACGCACGCTGCTTCGTTTGATCTCAGCCTACGGACCTGATCGCAACACACCATCACCTGTGCACCTCAGCCAATTTTGATCTCAGCAAGTGAGTGCCAAGCGCGTGCTGCAGACAGCGCGACCACAATCGTGTCCCGCAGTGATCGTGGCTGTGGCTCTTGCAGCAGGGTGCAAGATCTGCGATGCTGCAGATGTATTGCCTTGCACGATGCCTGTGGCAGCCTGATCAGGCCTGAGCTGCTCTCCTGTTCTGACAAAGCAGCTGCTCTGCAAGCTGAGAACCTTGCAGCAGTTGGGAGTTGAACTGCTGTTGCTCAAACACCCCGCTGTTGTTGCTGCAGGTCCGGGCAGTACAGTTCATCATGACATCCAGCAAGATTGTAATGGTGAGCACCTGCATGAGCGCCGTGGTGGCCAGCGCTGGACACTGTCAGAAAAGCAGAGGTTTGGTGTGGGTTCAGTTGCATGCACATGGCCATCGCAGTACAGTGATTGGCAGCATCAGCATGCAGAAGAGAAGAGCACTTTTTTGCACCTCAGGTGGCACCATCACCATGTTACTGACATGCATGCCATCTACTGCTGCTGCTGCTGCTGCTGCTGCTGCTGCTGCAGGCTGTGCTGTGTGTGGCGCTGGCGGCCACCTGCCTGGCCGGAGCTGAGGCACGCACTGTTTTCCCTGGTGAGCGACTGCTTTGGGATTGGCGTACAAGCGGCTGACTTGGTTGAATGCTGTTCCTTGACTGTTGCCCCAGCACTGCACCTGCTCAAGCCTCCCAGCTGTGCTGCTGCAGCAGGGCGGTCCTGGCGCTTCAAATGCGGTGTCAGCTGTCACACTGTCTTCACAAGACCCTGATGATGGGTTGATCACCCCTGATGCTTCTGGCCGTCACATATTGGCGTTGCTCAACAACAGAATCTGATCGCCATTGCTGCTGCCATTGCTGCTGCTGCAGGTCGCGATGTGCTGCAGGACTTCAAGTGCTCTTCTGCCCAGGCCCTGCAGGGCAACTGCGAGGCACTCTGCGAGTGAGTGCTGCCTGCGGCCCCACTTGCTTCGTGAGGCGCTACATTACCATGACAACAACTGGCCATCTTGTCGTCAAACTGCACTGCATAAACTGTCAGGCATTGGCCGTATAGTTGGCGCTGCACATGCTGCTGCCTGATACACCGTGGCACAGGAGTGCACGCGCTGCGGCAGCAGGACTGCAGGTTCCAGCCAGACTCTGGTGACCTGTATAAACAGCTTCAGGATGCCATGGCTGCTCGCTGCCACCACCCACTCACTACTGCTGCCATTGCCTCTGGCCCCCTCCCCCCTGCCAGATGTGTGGCTGAGGACCCCATCTACAAGGACTCAGGCCGCAGCATCTCCGAGTGCATGGGGCCCTGCAACTCCTGCGCCGACGCCACCAAGAGCTGCCCCGCTGACGACGCCCTGCCAGGCGCTTGCACCGCCTACTCCGGCGACCCCGCTGTGCGCAAGTGCATTGGCGCCCGCCGCCTGGCGTAAAACGGCTCCTCTTCGTGACAGCCCACTGCATGAAGCAGCTGCCAGCCCCTGTGGGCCATTTGGCTGTAACCAGATGAACAGCTGCCAGTTTTTGGGCCCTCTGCCCAGTCCTGCCAGCTGAGCAGTGCATGCTTGCGGGCGGTTGTATCACTGCACAGCTGCAGTGTCACGCACCTTTCAGCTTTCAAGTACTCGTATGCTGCCTGGTCTTGCCGCCGCAGTGGCGGTTGAAGAGTTGTTGCTGCTGAAATCGACATTGCCGCGGGTGGCAGTCCATGATATGTGTCACAACAGAATAATTATTGTGAATCGTGTATGACTTGCACGCCAGACACTACCGAATTGCTGGCGGCTGCACATGTAGACTACTGTAGTCTAGTCGAGTTCCTGTTGTTGCTTACAAGATAGTGTATGTTGTGCTTGTTTGAATACACGAGTTGCTATTGGAAGCCAGCCGCTGGCGGCCAAAAATGATGTCTGTCATGACAGCACACTGCGAACTTCTCCTGCAGTCGCCTGCGTGTCTCACACAAACGCACTGGCAGATCATCACATCAGCCACCATCATAGTCCGTGGTTCACCAGTATTGGTGGCCATAGCAATGCATGCTGCTGATTGGTTCATCAGCTTGCTGAACATACTCCAGAGGTATGGCCCTTGCCACTTTGAACCAGATGTTGTATGGTGTCACAACCTGTAACGGACGTATGCATATGATTGCTGGTCCTCAGGTTGCACACACTGTGTGCCTGAGGCATGTGACACTGTGAAACTGAAACTCGGCGAAGCTCCTTCGCACGCAAGACCATCCTAAAAAGAAAGCTGTATTTGTCAAAGACCCTCATATGAAACGTCTTTGGGGTGCCAGCAGTAAATGCTGTTCGGTGAATGAATAGCAGTACACCTGGCAGTACACAGCGCCAGCATTGCCAATGCAGCATCACATCTGCACTGACCAGCCAAACAGCCTGCTGCTCGCCGATTGCACAGTAAAAGCAGCCTTGAAAAGATGAAGGACTTGAGTGCAGACACAGAGCAGTGACGGTTACCGCTGGCTCCACACTTTACACTGTACACGCATACAGCCGCGAGGGCATAGGGGAAGAACCCCAGAACTTGTACGCACGAGGTTTCTAAATACAGCGTTTCAGCCCATCAAAATGATACAAAATGAAAGAAATGCTTGAATAATTTCGTTATTCAAGGCACGTGCGATACGGGATGTCCCAAAACGGCAATTGCTGGTGTCATGCAGACTGACAGCAAAGCTGACAATAATATATCCTCAGTAAAGCTCCCTTTCAGTATTATCTCAATAACATTTTATCAATAATATTTAACAAGTTATTTTGTCACTTATATTGAGGCCATGTAAAGCCAGTTTCGGTAGTATACAACCTGTTACATCCTCCTTCATCTCAATACGAAGCATGGCCACCATGACTCCAAACGATCAAAGCCAGCTCGTGCGCACGGTAACTCCTGACCCACAAACCACGCAGAAGAGAACCATCCGAATCTCTGATGCAGTCTGCCTAGCAGCCATCGAAGCCTCGCCGGACCTGTCAGCTGACACCAAGGCAAATATGTGTCATGTTTGAATCGAATTGTACGCGGTGGCCCGGGAAGGCGGGGAGGTCCTCCTACTCCTGCCATTATTCCCAACGCTTCTCTACTGTGGTGTATCACACACCCTGAGAACACAAGCCAGCTGCTACAACAAGCACTTGCTGTGCGGAGTTGTCTCACCCCCACCAGCCTACACTACATCGCTTGTCTAAGGTCGGTCATGGCTCACCACCCAGAGTTGCAGAAATTGACAGAAATAAGGGGCAGGTGGAAAGCAGCAGCAGAGAAATTGACTGTGACACCTTTGGAGCAAAAAGCAAAAGCAAACCAGCCTAGTGAGCGCCAGCGCCAGGGATTCGTAACATATGCCGAGCTGGCAGCAAAGTTCTTGGAGCTTTGCAAGACTGAACTTGGCTCGCGGGACTGCCTTTTATTAGGGCTAATTGGCTCAGCAGGAAGAATGTGATGCCGCAGCGGCGCGACTTTGGGGCAGTGCGCTTGTTCATTGGATCCCCGCCGGCTGCAGAGCAAGACAAGGGCAACTACTTGGTGGTGGTGAAGGACTCAGCTAATGTGTTCACTGGTCACATCATGCTGAATGAGTATAAGACAATTCGCAAATATGGCCCTCAGCGCATTGAGTTGCATGCATTATTCATTCAAGCATTGTTGGCCAGCCTTGAGAAGGACCCAAGGGATTATTTGTTCACTATGCAACCGAACAACAATGTGCCACGCAACACACCCTATACCAATGACGGCTTTGGCCAGATGGCCAGCAAGACATTCAAGCAACTTTTCGGAAAGCCTTTGACACTCAGTAGTGTGCGGCACAGTTTCATTACACACCTCCATTGCACCAAGTATTGGGCGCAGCTGAGTGATGCTCAACGTGAGGCTATGGCACAAAAAATGGGACACTCATATGCCACAGCTTGCAGGTACAGGTATATTGGGTGCCCACAGTAACATTCATGTTTACAGCCCCCTGCTGATGACCCAACAAGTCTGAAACTTGCTTGTTACCGTGGCAGGCGGGTCACGGTAACACACGGTAACAACGGTAACAAACCCTCCATTTACTTCAGGGTTGTGGTCTTACATTTTGTTACCGTAGTGTCTGTTACCGTACTGCTGACAACATGTTTTTTACAAGACATGTCACATTTCACTGGCATGAGGGTCGTGTCTGAGACAGGTGACATACAATGGTCAACAGTGACACAGTAACAGTCATGTTTACAGCCCCCTGCTGATGACCCAACAAGTCTGAAACTTGCTTGTTACCGTGGCGGTTGGGTCACAGTAACACACGGTAACAACGGTAACAAACCCTCCATTTACTTCAGGGTTGTGGTCTTACATTTTGTTACCGTAGTGTCTGTTACCGTACTGCTGACAACATGTTTTTTACAAGACATGTCACATTTCACTGGCATGAGGGTCGTGTCTGAGACAGGTGACATACAATGGTCAACAGTGACACAGTAACAGTCATGTTTACAGCCCCCTGCTGATGACCCAACAAGTCTGAAACTTGCTTGTTACCGTGGCGGTTGGGTCACAGTAACACACGGTAACAACGGTAACAAACCCTCCATTTACTTCAGGGTTGTGGTCTTACATTTTGTTACCGTAGTGTCTGTTACCGTACTGCTGACAACATGTTTTTTACAAGACATGTCACATTTCACTGGCATGAGGGTCGTGTCTGAGACAGGTGACATACAATGGTCAACAGTGACACAGTAACAGTCATGTTTACAGCCCCCTGCTGATGACCCAACAAGTCTGAAACTTGCTTGTTACCGTGGCGGTTGGGTCACGGTAACACACAGTAACAACGGTAACAAAGCCTCCATTTACCTGACAATTCGCTATTAATGATTGTTGCTATCGCTTCAAGGCAGCATCACGCACTGTGTTCAGCTTTCAGCGGTTGCACTCAAAACTCACCATTATCATCATGTTGAAGTTGAGAGAATGCATAAGCCGCTTCAGAGTTATCCTCTACAGGCTTGCGCCGCAAACCAAGCCTGACTTTGCAAGCTTTTTTAGTGCTGGAATTTTTTGGCCGCTTTGTGTCTGATGTGTATCCCAACCTTGTCAGCTCCATGGCAAGTTTGCGTTGTGACATATGAACCTTCTTTTTCTCCGGTCCTACACCCTCTATACGGAGTTTGCGGTCTATCTCTTCATAAGGGACGAACTCAGATTCTACTGGTTTGCCTTGGTCGTCCATGTGAGTCTCATATTCAATCTCAAGCAAGGCCTCAAGGCCATCCAGCGAGACCCACTGCTCCATAGCTTTTCACACACTTGAGGGTAAGTGGTGCACCTGATTGTTGGCCTTGTACTGTTGGTAGGCATCAAGCAAGATACTTAGGAATGCATCCTGGTATTCGGGCTTGGTGAACTTGTCCTTGAGATCCTTGACACGAGGCTTCTCCCTGTCTGGCCTGAATGGGTTAGGCTTCTCAACGAATGCCACTTGCATCTCAAATACACCTCCGTTCCGGTCCAGGTATGCATCATCGCAGGGTGTTACGGTTGGTATGTCGTTGCACATCATGAATAGAGTGCTGGTGTTGATTTGCTGGCTTTCATCTTGGTAATTGCGCCGCATAGTCAGCGTATCGCCGCCACTGACCACTTGTTTGATAAGTGCACCACATAACACAGTATTCTGGGACCTAGCCTCATTAGATAGGGCAATGCGGGTGTGCACAATGGGTAGCAGCCATGACAGTTGTTTAGCCTCATCTGATCCGTTGTTAGGATTGTATGCAAAGTTGTTGATGTTGAACTCCCCAACAAACGACCCGCACGACTGTTTTAAGGCCATGGTCCTGACCCCTTTGCCCGTTGATGTGCCACCAACCAGAAAGTAAAACTTGCGCGCCAGATAATCCCCCCACAAAGCACGGGCATAGGCAATCTGCTCGCATAAAGGGACATGCTCATCTAGTTGTTGCTTTGTGTATGGGTCCTCAAACATAAACTTGTGGACCTCTTTTTTAATTTCAGGGTCTGGGTTGCGGTTGAATGAGCGGGCAATGCGGCCACGGAAGATAACCGCTGGGTCAAACCCTTCTGTAAAGGAGTCGGTGTCAAAGTCATAAATGCCATCTGCAAACAACAATTTCCCTTGGCTTGTGTTGATG
>CADDIJ020002391.1:0-35845 GCA_902809745.2 Tetradesmus lagerheimii | reverse complement strand
GCTGTGGAGGACGGGAAGCAGGCTTACCTGCGCTACAAGAACTCAGGGCTTGTAGCAGATTGGGCTACTTACAAACAGCAGCAGAAGGCTACTACACAGCTGGTCAAAGCAGCAGAGAAGCAGTACAGAGAGCAGTGCCAGCATGCCATTACTTCTGCATACACAAATCGCATGAATGATGACAGCCTGCTTGGAGAGAAAGACATGTGGCAGCTTGTGCGTCGTCTGTGCCCTAAGCATGTCAGCGAGGCGGTTTACAGCGTCATGCAGCATCCATCTGGGCATGTGGCATCTACCCCAGCTGAGAAAGCTGATGCTTTCAAGTGTCATTATGAGCGCGTTGGCAGCCATGCAGCATTTGCTTCCTCCAACCCCCAGTTTGACGCTGCACACATGTCTCGTGTTGCAGCCAATGTGCAACAGTATTTGCAAGACTCTGCTAACTCCCCTGCCACCCCGCTGGACCTGCCCATCACTGCCGCCGAAGTTTCCGACTGCCTGCAGAGGCTACGCACTGGCAGGCCGGCAACCCGGCTGAGGAGGGCATTGTCAATGAGCTACTCAAGTATGGAGGCAGCACGGCCGCAGATATGTTACTGCAGTACTGCAATCTGATGTGGCGGCTTGAGCAGGTGCACCAGGTGCCAGGTACAGTTGTGAACATGCCCAAGAAGGGTGACCTGACAGACCCCACCAACTACCGTGGTATCACCCTGCTTAGCGTGCTTTACAAATTTTACACCAGCGTTCTCAACCAGCGCCTCATCAAGTTTGCAGAAGGCAAGTCAGTGGCGGAGGGCACGACACAGCAACGGCAGCAGGCGCAACAGCAGGCGCAACAGCAGCAGCAGCAACAGCAGCAGCAACAGCAGCAGCAGCAGCAGGCACGTCAGCAGCAACAGCAGCAGCAGCAGCAGCAGCGTGTAACTGCTGCTACAGCAGCAGGAACGCCGTTGCTGCACGAGAGCCAGAACGGCTTTCGTCCCAAGCGCAGCTGTGCTGACCACCAGAGTGTGCTCAGTGAGGTGTTGGGTGGGAGGAAAGCTGAGGGGAAGGATTCTTATGTGCTGTTTGTTGACACCTATAAGGCTTTCCCAACAGTGTGGCTTAATGGGCTCTTTCAAAAGCTGTGGGACAAGGGTGTGCGTGGAAAGATGTTCCGTGTACTCTACAACTTGTATCAGGGTGCACGCCGTGTGGTGTCTCACGAAGGTCATGTCACTGAGAGCTTCACATGTGACCTTGGTTTGCATGAGGGCGATATTATTTCCCCCACACTGTACCTGTACTTCATTGATGATCTGCTGCATGAGGTGCATGCAAAGCACCCTGGAATCACCCTTATGGGCCCTTGTGACGAACCTGCTGGTCAGGTTGTGGCAGCCATGCAGACTGATGACTTTGTTGCTGTGTGCGGATCTCTGGCTGAGGTTCAGGCTGTGGCTGCAACAGTTTATGAATACAGTTGTAAGTGGCGGTTCAAGCTGAATAGCTTGAAGTCTGCTGTCATGCATGTCTCACCAGCTAGATAGCCCAGCCAGTTGGCTGATTCTGGCATCGTTTGGAGCGGTGTGCCTGTGCCTGTTGTATCAGAGTACTGCTACCTTGGCCTGTGGTTCAACAATGCCTGCAACTGGAATACGCACTTTGAGAAGATGTTGGCAAAAGTGCATCGTGTGAAGGGTGGGCTCATGCCAGTCTGGAAGAGCCGGCTCATCAGCGTGGAAGTAAGCGTATCATTCTGCTTACATGCGTTCGCCCGATTGTTGAATATGGCAGCGAGGTCTGGTTTCCGTCAACTGCAAGGCAACTGCAACAGATTGACAAAGTGCAGACTGACATCATCAAGTGCTCAATGCGTTTAGAACGTTCAGATGGTTGAAACGAACATAGCGTTAAATAGGGGCGGTGGGTATTAGCACCAGCATTATGCAGAACTGTCGGTTGCCACATCAGGTGTTTTCAGCTGAGTGGAAGCGCCCTAGTGGTGCTGTTGCGGTGACACCTTGGCATAGTATGTGCAGAGTTTGCTTTGCAAGTATGGTGTGGATGTTGAGGCGGCGGCTGATCGAGCTAATGCGTGCAAGAATCACATCAACCGTCAGGTCAGGAAGCTGCATGCAGACACAATTGTTGGTGAATCACTGCAGCACTCTACTTTGAGCCGTTACATCACGCATGTGCACCCTACACATGCTGATGCCATGCGTTTTAAAAGGGCTAGGCCCTTTTTGTGTTCTGGTGCGCCAACGCGTGGTATTGAGTTGCTGATGCGTGTTCGAATGGGCTGTCTTTGTGTGCATGAGCGTACCAGTCGTTATGGTGGCAGCAGAGCTGATTCTAACACAGCATGTCCTGCTTGTGGTCAGGGTGTTGAGTCTTTGTCACATCTGATGTTTGATTGTCCCGCTACTTCTGCTCAGAGGGATACTATGCTTGATGAAATTCGGTCTGTTTTGCGTGATGTTGCTGGCGGCGCTGAAAAATTGCGCAATGTGTTGTCGTTGACTGATGCATCCACCAAGTTGTTGCGTTTTGTTTCTGATGATATTTGGGGTAGTAGGGGGGTGTGCCGAGTGATATCTAGGAGCATTGCTGAGTATCTTGTCCAAGCTTGGGATGTGCGTAATAATTGCAAACACAATGGAGCAGTGCTCCCTCTTTCTTCCGCTCCTGAGGGGCGCGGGGCCGATGGCGTTGATGCTATGGCTTAATGGGTAACATGATGATGATGGCAAGCAAGGGTCACGATACTATCACACGGTGACACGGTGTCAGTACCACTGACTGCATGGCACGCAGATGCAGGCATTCCAGAAGCCATCATCTGGCTGCAGTCAATCATGAGTATACAAGTTGTACCGCTGGTTTTTTGTGTTGTTGTCGTTCATCAGCAAAGAAGAAACACAACCAACAAGAGCAGCAGCAAGATCTGCTACAAGCTAGAAGTTTTTAATTGTGAACACAAACAACGTTATGTGAGTCAACTCACACATAACCCTAAAACACAACGAACGCAACACGAGCTGCGTAAAACCCACATTATTTTGTGCAGCTTGCTCACAGAAAGCCAATCCCCCCAAAAAACTGTCCCATAACCTGGACAAAGCCCACAGCCTGCACATCACAGATATGTCGTACAACGCGTATTGAAAACTGACTTCCAAGTTGGTGCCACCACAAGACAACAGATTGCTGTCATAACAGGGTGCTGTGCGCCACTGCAATAATGGTATTCCTAGTTTCATGGGTCAGCGCGTCACCCGATGTGTGCCAGCACCTTGCAACTGGGGTGGCACAGGGCGTTGTAGGTTCGTGCACTGTATTTCTTTGCGGTGGTTGAGATCAGCAACCCATCAGTGCTCCAGAACCAAGACACAGCACTTGTTCGACTGAAATGTATGCAGTCACATCCACCACACATGAACCCACGTGTGGCTGCCCCTGGCTCATACCAAAGAGCCACTGAGCAGCCACGCAATGCGCCAGCATGCAAAATGCAGTAGGCCGTCCAGCGGCTGTGATTGCTTTCAAACCCGGTGGCCTGGAACCCGCTAAACTCTGCTTACACGCGCCTGGACCGCTCGCAAGCTAAATTGGGCTGCAGTTCTTGTGCACAGTGCCGTAACACGTAATCTTATGGGAACAATGCCACGTTTGCAAACTACAAACGCCGCTTGATGCGACAGACACTGAGACATTCTGACAATGTGTGTGCATCATGTGTGTGGGTGATCCAACATCAGGGACACTGCAGCACACTGGGCATGTCTGACCAGCACTGCTGACAGCATGCATGAGGTTAGGGTTCAATACAAACACACCAACACCCCTGCTGTCCATGCACCAGTAACAGGCAACAGCTGTTGAGTACTTCGATCGCAATTGTGTCTCATGAACCCTTTGTATGATCGAGCCCGAGCTGCCTGCAGGCAGCTGCGCAGCTGAGCAGGCACTAGCATTGAACAATCCTGCAAGCCTAGAACTCCATCCCAACTCCACACAACCCACAAATTGAAAACAACTCCAACAGCCAAGCGCCGACACATGCAACCAAAATTGCATAAGTCAGCTTTGAGCATGATGTAGTACATGGGAACCACACACAGCCACACCAAAGACACTGTCTCTGAGGTGGCACAGGCTGACAGATCCGGCTGTCTTCTGCTAATGTCTGGCTTAGGAGAGCTATTGCCGAGAGTGGCAGCAGCGTAGCACTGTTATCAGTACATCCCATAACTCTGTCCTCGCTCAACGCAGGCTGCAGCCAGCTGGCTAACAACTTTTGCACCCGTTGTGCTTTGCCAGCATAACCTATCACAATGCATAACCCCCAAACTGCTTACCACAGCGGTGCAATGAGAGGGGCAATGTGGTCCTGCATGCACAACCCTGCACTGGCACCTGTGGCCCCAACCAAGGGGCAACTACATCAACTGGCGTATATCATTCAGCAGCTGACACAACCTGCTACGCCGCCTCAAGACTGTACGGACCCACGCAACTAGAGTCGTGTCAGACTGCAACAGTGACTGTAACTACAAGCTGCCCCAAGATAAAAAAGAGATGCCACACAAACTCTGCACTACCATGCTGGGCACCACTGCACTATCACCACACCCACTGCACATGCACACACAAGAATGCAGCAACTGCTGAAACCCCTGTAGCACACCACGTGAATGATTGAAACATCAGCGCTGCATGTCGCAGGCATTGATCGTCGGATGGTCGGCGCTGTATAACCTGTAAGACCTGTAACACACGTTATAACATCAGCGCTGCATGTCGCAGGCCAGCTGGTCCTCCAGCAGCTCAGCAAGGTTGGGCAGCAGGCAGTCGTCAGCGCCAGAGGTGGCCAGCTGCTCGGATGACGACTGCCGCCACACAAAGCTGGAGGGAGCCGCGGCGCTCCAACCAGCGCGGTCCACTGCCGCTGCCGCGTCAGCTGTCGTGACTGCAGCCGCTGCAGCTGCAGAGGATGTCAGTGCATTGATGGCTGCAGCTGCGGCCGCTGCGGTGTCCTCATTTTTGGCTGGCTTCTTACACTGCTGCTGCTGCTGCTGTGTCGGAGGCAGCGACGGCAACTGGCCGCTGACAGATCCGCTTACGTGCTCCAGCATTCGCCTTGGTGGAGACGGCACTGCCTCTGCTGCTGCTGCGGCGGCGGCGGCGGCAGCTGGAGGGTCACCTTCCTCAGCTTTGACCAGCCCTGAGAACTCTCCTGGCAGCTGCTGCAGACTCATCATGTGCAGCTGGGGCTCAGGTATTGGCAGCATCATGCCACTGCTGCTGCCAAACAGCTGCATGCCTGGCAGGTACCCGACTGGCCCAATTCTCGCTGCTGCTGCAGCGGACTGCAGAGCGCTGGTGCCGCGCGCGATCTTCGCTGCAAGCTGCAGCAGCTCCGCATCACTCAGCCTGCTCAGCTGCTGTGCAGCCTCTTCTCCATTCAGCAAAGCAATGCCCCCTGGGGCTAGCAGCTCATTGATTGGCGTGCCAGCGCTAGGGGTGACAGGGCGTACGGGCTTTGAGCCACCCGGTGCTGCTGCTGCTGCTGCTGCTGCTGGGGAGTCTGGCAGACTGCCAGCAGCAGGTGGTGCTAGTCGCGCTGTTGGCGACACTGGCCCAGCACCTGCTGCCGCCGCTGCTGTGAAACCAAACGGGCTTTACATGTCATCCAGCGGTGAGCACCGCTTCCCGCATTGGCGGCTGGTCAGCACCGCTGCATCTTGATGCCGGTGCTGCTGCTGGTGTCCCACCTTGTGCTGCACAATGTGGTGTGGGTGCTGCTGCTGCCGGTGCTGCTCTCCTTTGTGGCTGCCAGCAGCCGCTGCTGCAGCGACAGCCGCAGCTGCTTTGCCGCTAGGTGGCCGATGGCCAGCTGGATTCAAGCGCTGCCGGTGCCTCATGGCCCGCATCCCGTCATTGTACCCCTGAGCGTATGCCTGGTCAAGGCGGTCGCGCAGCGCTTGCTGGGCAATGGCCGTCACCTCGCGTGTGAACAGATCTGACAGCCGCAGCGGAGGTGCCTGCTGAGGGCGTGCTGCTGTAGCCATACCCGAGCAAGCTTGTGCGCGCAAGCTCAGCTGCTGCTGCTGCAGGATTGCCTGAGGGTTTGGCGCCTGCTGCTGCTCCTGCTGACCCTGCCGTGGCAGCTGCTGCAGCAGCTGCAGCTGACGCAGCTGCTGCTGTTGTTGCTGCTGCTGCGACAGTAGGTGCTGCTGTAGCTGTGCTGGCAGCATCTGCGCGATAGCAGCTGCAGGACTTTGCACAAGCATCACCTGGCCGCCTACCATGACTTGCTGCCCGGCCAGTCCTGCTGCTGCCAGCCCTCCTGCATTCACCAGTACCGGAGGTTGCAGCCCACCTATCTGCAGCTTAGGTGGTGCAGCAGCAGCAGCAGGTGATGCCATGGGCAGCAGAGCAGCCCCTGCCCCGCTCACCACTGGCACTCCCCCTGGCAGCATCAAAGGCTCCAGCACCCACGTGACTGGCCCTGCCGATGTTGCCGGCTGGCTTGTGGTGCTGCTGGGATTGCCGCTGCTGTGGTTGCCGGCATTATCATCAGCACTGCCACCACCTGTGGAGGGCCTGGCCAGCTGGCCGCTGAGTGCTTGCAGCAGCTGCGCATGCTGCTGCTGCTGCTCTGGCAGCCGAGGCTGGCTGTAGTACGTATCGTTCCCTGCTTCCGCTGCTGTTGGGCCATTGCTTGATGCTGGCATACGGTTGGCACCAAACAGCGTCTGCTGCTGGTGGTGATGGTGGTGGTGGTGGTGAATGTGTTCGGCAGGCGCATTGCTGCACGTTCCAGCTGCATGCTGGCAGGGGCTGGCGGCTGCACCAGCAGCAGCAGCCTGTGCGGCTTCTCCCTGCTGCTCTGTCATCATGCCAGCTGCATCAAGGCCAGCTTCCGTCTGTCCTGCTGCAACCAGAACTGGGCTATTAATGCCTGCAGCCTGAGCTGCCAGTTGTGGTTCATCTGACGCCGGTGGCACCATTGCCCCTGCCAGTCCAGCTGTCGCTGCTGCAACTGTTGTTGCTTGGAAGGGCGACTGCACTTTAACCTGCCGTTGGGTGCTGCCTGCCGCTGCTGCACCTGCCGACACTTTGCAGTCAGGCCGTTCCCGACAGGGTGATGCATTTGCTGCGCTACCCAGTGCAGCAGCAGCTGCAGCAGCAGCTGAACTGCAGTCACATGCACTGGTGCCTGCAGCAGTACCCCGGGCAGCCCTGCTGCTGCTGTTGTCACCTTCGCCAGCAGCAGGACTCAGCTGCTGCTGCAAGCCAGCATGATGCTGCTGACCGCTGCTGCTGTCTTGGCCACGCATGATAGGCATGACCACCAACTGCTGCTGCTGTTGCATGCTGCCGCCGGGCCCGAACAACAAGCTGGGGTTGACGCTGCTGCTCTTGCCACCAGCACACAGCTCATCTGCCAAGCACTGCCAGCTGTCCGGCTGGTGGCCACTTGCTACATTGAGCTGCGCTACCGATGACGCAACTGCGATGTGCTGCTGGTGAGTGCCAGCTTGACAGCCTTGTTCGTTGCTGAAGCCAGCGACAGCATTGCCAGCATAGCCGCCACGCCTGCCAGGGATGCAGACAGCAAAGGGGTTGTCGGGGCAGCAGTCCTGCACTGCATCTTGAACATTGGGGGTGGCTGGGACACTGCTCTCACCAGGCTGCTGCTGCTGCTGCTGTTGCTGCTGCTGCATTGCACCCATAGGCCCTGCCACGGCACTTGCTGCTGCGGCTGCTGCTGCCGCTGCTGCATTTACGGCAGCATGGTTAGGTGCGGTGCCTGTACTGGCAGCACTGCGGCAGTGCACCGCAAGCCGCTGATACCCTGCCGAACCATCTGTGACAGCAGCCATGCCAGCCTTCCCTGCTGCTGCATTGGCCTCTTGTGCAGCAGCCGTGGCTGCAGCTGCTGCGGCTGCAACTGAACTGTCTGGCTTTGAGGCACAAAGAGAGCTGAGTTCGATTCCTGATGCCATCAAGGCCGCCAACAGCTGATACTCAACTGCGGCATCCTCTGCTGCTGCTTCAAACACAGCTGGCGGTGCGTGCCTGGGATGTCTTTGCTGCTGATGAAGGTGATGGTGCTCCTGCTGGTGGTGGGGCTCTGTGTATCCGTCAAACTTAGTTACATACCTATGGGACTGATCATCAAGCTGCTGCTGCTGCTGCCAACCTGCTGGCAGCGCGCACCAGCCTCGTGATGCACCGTCAGCCAGCTGAGGCATGCCAGCTGGGCTGTGCAGCGGGGAATGCAGCGGGCTGCACACATTGCTATTCTGCAAGCTGCTGTTGCTGCTACCGAAGCCAGCATAGGTAGGCAGGCTTGGCATACCTGCTGTAGCATGAGGCTGTTGCCATGCTGGCAGCCCAGCAAGTGCAGGTGCTTCTGCTGCTGCTGCTGCCGGTGACGCAGCGGCTGCCATGTTGCTGGCACTGCCTGGTCTGCAAGCGTCATCTGGGCGGGGTGCTCTAGGGCTGGTCAGCGGGCTAGGCCCTGCAGCTGCCATGAGCGCCAGCTCAGCAGCAGCCTGCTGTGACAGCACGCGCCCCCCTAGCCGCAACCGCGGCCCCTTGAGCTGCTGCGGGTGCCTGTCTCTGCTGCTGCTGATTGGTGGCAGGCCATAAGCATGTGAGGCTGCTGCTGCTGCTGCCGCTAAGCTGCCAGCATCATATGGGGGCTCAGGCTGTGTGCTGTGTGCCTGCGCAGGCGGGCACAGCAGGCATGATGGGTACATGTGAGTGAGCTTCTTGCCGGCTTGCAAGCAGTGCAAAACCACTGGCTGGCACAGCTGGCAAAAAGCACAACAGTGGCTGAGCAAGACACTCAGCGTTCCTAATTGCGGCCTGGCCCAGGCTGAGCCTCAAGGTGCTGCACTTTGGCATTTTCAATAATCAAACTGCTGGCGCATGAAGCTGGCTGGCCCACCAACTGCGCTGTAACCGCTGGTAACCGCTTGTCACGCTGTTGCTCCTCCTGCTGTCTGGTGTGCGAACACGTGCAAAGCAGCTGTTGACACAGGCGGCACGGTTGCTCACACTGCCGAAAGAAACGAGTTACAGTTGCCAGCTGTGCGGAAACACACGAAACATCCTGTACAGTGCATTGTGATGCACACGAGCTCATTGTATGCAGGCTGGTTGCCAACTATAGTGTGTGTGCTGAGGGCTGGCCACCACTCCCAGAGACCTCATGAGCCACCCAATCACATGAAACATCTAATATTATACGGCACAGTGTAACAGCATCATCAGACAGGCACAGCTGTGAAAGTGCGTGGGCTGGCCAGCGCTGCTGGCCCGTACTTGCCTGGCTGCCTGGCTGCAGGGGCGGTGCTGGCACCTGCCCATCCTCAGTCGAGCTGTGTCGGCGCGCAAAGTCATCATCCATCTTCAGCATGGGCCAGTTCTTCAATGGAATATTGCGGAGGCGTTCACCGCACCGTGTGGCACAGCAGGGCCGGGGCAGTGCTCTGTATCAGCCAGGGCACAACTGATGATGGCCGGGACCCATCCAGCTCGACACAAGTGCGCTTGGAGAGGTGTCACCACGTACTGATTGTACTTTATTGACTATTTGTTGTTATCAGGTCTTCTAAAGATCTCTGGCGTGGTCAGTGGTTAGCAGAATTATCAGTATCCATGTTGTTGCCCAGAGATGCCTACCCAGCTTACATTTGTCGTTTCAATTATGTGTATAAAATTCAGCTCGCATTTTGAAAATGGACCATCTCTACTGTGTTACAGAGCAGAATATGCTTTGGCGCCCGTAAGATACTTTTAGTACAACCTTCATGCTGTGCTACTCACGACCGCCTGCTGCGCGTTGCTGATGTCAAAAACACGGATCGTGCTTTTCAAGGTCCAAACGTCGTGAGATGCTTGATTTTCAAGAACCGGTCGCGTTGTCGTGATCCGAGCCGGCGATCAGAACACATTAGTTTATAACATCAGAAATTTACTACATGTGCTGGGGAAGTGCGCTGCAGGTGCAGGCATTGTGCCCACTTTCGCCTGGCTGTGTGCTGCCCAGCAGGCCTGAGCACTGCTGGGTGCATCAGCTGTATGCAAGCGGGCTGATGGACCAGTTGATACTGGTCGAATGAACAATGCCCTGCTCGATCGTTTAAATAGCATGAATCCATGGCCAAACGTCTTGACCAAACCTGGTGATAACAAATCTTCAAAAGCACCAGCGGCAGCAGCATCACTGCAGCCCTGCATGGCATTTCTCGGGCTTCAGTTAAGACCGCGTCACTCCGTCACCCCGGGCCTTACCATCACCCCAGCACCCCGGGCACCATCACCCATCACCCCAAGAAGTAACACTCCCATCACCCCGGGCACCATCACCCCATCACCCCGACACCCCGACCACCCATAGCACAGCGTAACCACTCAAGGTGACTCATGCACTTCTGCCAGATTGATTGATCGAACTGCATCGCATAGCAGCAGACGTGTTACGCCTGCGTTTGAATGTCTAAGCTTCCACATCGATCTAGTCGCTCACGCTACTTGAACATGCCTGTACCATGCATGATATGCTTCTTTGAATATCAATAGACGCTAGCTGGCCCGCATTAGTTGATGGCCGCTTCCAGCTCGCGGCCCCCTGGGTCATGCTTGGCAGGGCGATCATACTGTCCTACCTAGGAAGAAACGGATAGGATGAAATGAAATAATGGAACTCGTCTCAGGCGTGATCGATGTGCAGCAGCAAAGGGTATCTTAGCGTTCGTGAAGACAAGAGGCTGTACTCCTAGTGCAGATGCAGTGAATGGTGAACTGCTTCCAGCTGCGATTATAGAGCACAGCCTTCAGCACAGCAGCAGACCACTACTTTGCAGACAGGGTGGTGCATGCTGCAGGAAAGAACATCATCTGCATTACATGCCCTGCAGTGCCCAGAGCTGTTGCTGCTTAGCAGCTGTTAGCGTGCTGCCTTCCAGGTGCAGCTGTTGCTTTGTCAGCTGCCAAGAACCGTTTCATTTGCAAGTGTTGCTGACAGCTGCATGCATGTCCAGACATAGTTGCATACTATGCAGTCACTGACTCAGTGAGTGGCACGTGCTGAACATTATGTCTCGATAAGCCATACAACCACTGCTGCTATTACTTTCACCACCACTGGCAGCGGCACAGTACACGGTGGGTCACGAGAGCGTTGCTTGGAAGAGCAGCCTTGCATGCAGGGGTTGGGTGTTGCTGCTTGCTTTCTTGCAAGAGTGCTGCTGCTTTTGCATGACAGGCTGCAGCTCAGCAGTGCAGCGGTGAAGCGCCATACTATGCATGTCAAGCTGCGACTGCAGTGCATACCAAACTGTGCGTCTTGTAGCTAACCTGCTCAACATTCTGACAGCACAATGCACCAATGCACCTGCCGGGGGCCCTCTGCCATCGCCACTTTCAGCTGCATCTTGCTGGCCAATGAATCGGCTGGCTGGCTGCCAGCGGCTGGCTGTGCAGGGGCGGGTTTCAATCCCGAGCATGTATTGTACTGAATGCCAGCATCCTCTGCCTGGCAGTCTCCTCTGCTGCTGTGGTAGCTTTGCTGAGTCTTTTCAGCACTACCCATGCATCTCAAACATGCATACGGTGTATCTTGATGCGCTCAAACTGGTTCAGTGCAGCACATAGTGCTGTGGTGACTGTCTCCAGCTTGATATCAGCACCATCAGTTTGTAAAAACACATGCATGGTTCTTTTGTTATACCCGTGGTATCCTGTCCCCTTTCTCTTCAGGAACTGTGTGCAAACACGACCAGCAGCATGCAGGCGCATGATGCGCGCGACGCTCTCGTTGTGGCTGCTTGTTTGATGTGGCCGAGACCATTTTGCCGATTATATTCATTTTAAGACCAGAGTGCCATCGCTGGCTTACAAGGTAGCCTGACGATCGAAATGTGGTGTATAACAGCAGTGCGCGGGCTCTGCAATACTGCACTGCCAGCAGCACATCGGTTGTCCTATTGATCGCTAATAAGCACAAACTGTCAGCCTCTGTGGATATACGGCAGCGGCTGAGGCTACAGCAGGTGCAAGGCACAGCAGGCAGGGTGAAGTCACCTAGGGGGTGACCCCCCAGGTGACTGTACTGCTGAACCAGCCTTGCATGCCTTGACAGGGCATCTCCATGGGCCATTGTGCCAGGAATTTAATATAGACATATGAAGAATATATTTTAGCGTTTTGCTGGTGCCTCTGGACCTGTTGTGCGGTTTGACATTGAAACTTGAGTGGTTCAGGTGACCCCACGGAGCTAAGAAGCAACTCCTAAGTTGGTTTGTGAATGCCATACCAGCCCTGCACAACTTGACAGGTCTTGTCATCAGCGCATGTATTCTTGATTTGTTGATGTTTTGACGCCGTCAAAGGCCTGAGAGACATCATTCATGTGTGTTCTGCCTAGTAACTGGATCGTCTTGGCCTGTACTACAGTAGTACCTCTGCCAGCACGCGATGCACCGCATAACAGAGACTCATGCGCAGCAAAGAGTTTGTTTCCTGAAGGTTACAGCGCCTGCTGCTGAAGTTGCACCGCCTGCTCATTATCATCATCATCATCATGTTACCCATTAAGCCATAGCATCAACGCCATCGGCCCCGCGCCCCTCAGGAGCGGAAGAAAGAGGGAGCACTGCTCCATTGTGTTTGCAAATATTACGCACATCCCAAGCTTTGACAAGATACTCAGCAATGCTCCTAGATATCACTCGGCACACCCCCCTACTACCCCAAATATCATCAGAAACAAAACGCAACAACTTGGTGGATGCATCAGTCAACGACAACACATTGCGCAATTTTTCAGCGCCGCCAGCAACATCATGCAAAACAGACCGAATTTCATCAAGCATAGTATCCCTCTGAGCAGAAGTAGCGGACAATCAAACATCAGATGTGACAAAGACTCAACACCCTGACCACAAGCAGGACATGCTGTGTTAGAATCAGCTCTGCTGCCACCATAACGACTGGTACGCTCATGCACACAAAGACAGCCCATTCGAACACGCATCAGCAACTCAATACCACGCGTTGGCGCACCAGAACACAAAAAGGGCCTAGTCCTTTTAAAACGCATGGTATCAGCATGTGTAGGGTGACGCTGCACACATGTCTTGTGTTGCAGCCAATGTGCAACAGTATTTGCAAGACTCTGCTAACTCCCCTGCCACCCCGCTGGACCTGCCCATCACTGCCGCCAAAGTTTCCGACTGCCTGCAGAGGCTGCGCACTGGCAAGGCCGGCAACCCGGCTGAGGAGGGCATTGTCAATGAGCTACTCAAGTATGGAGGCAGCACGGCCGCAGATATGTTACTGCAGTACTGCAATCTGATGTGGCAGCTTGAGCAGGTGCACCAGGTGCCAGGTACAGCTGTGAACATGCCCAAGAAGGGTGACCTGACAGACCCCACCAACTACCGTGGTATCACCCTGCTTAGCGTGCTTTACAAATTTTACACAAGCGTTCTCAACCAGCGCCTCATCAAGTTTGCAGAAGGCAAGTCAGTGGCGGAGGGCACGACACAGCAACGGCAGCAGCAGCAACAGCAGGCGCAACAGCAGCAGCAGCAGGCACGTCAGCAGCAGCAGGCGCAACAGCAGCAGCAGCAGGCACGTCAGCAGCAACAGCAGCAGCAGCAGCGTGTAACTGCTGCTACAGCAGTAGGAACGCCGCTGCTGCACGAGAGCCAGAACGGCTTTCGTCCCAAGCGCAGCTGTGCTGACCACCAGAGTGTGCTCAGTGAGGTGTTGGGTGGGAGGAAAGCTGAGGGAAAGGATTCTTATGTGCTGTTTGTTGACACCTATAAGGCTTTCCCAACAGTGTGGCTTGATGGGCTCTTTCAAAAGCTGTGGGACAAGGGTGTGCGTGGAAAGATGTTCCGTGTACCCTACAACTTGTATCAGGGTGCACGCCGTGTGGTGTCTCACGAAGGTCATGTCACTGAGAGCTTCACATGTGACCTTGGTTTGCATGAGGGCGATGTTATTTCCACCACACTGTACCTGTACTTCATTGATGATCTGCTGCATGAGGTGCATGCAAAGCACCCTGGAATCACCCTTATGGGCCCTTGTGACGAACCTGCTGGTCAGGTTGTGGCAACCATGCAGGCTGATGACTTTGTTGCTGTGTGCGGATCTCTGGCTGAGGTTCAGGCTGTGGCTGCAACAGCCTTTATGAATACAGTTGTAAGTGGCGGTTCAAGCTGAATAGCTTGAAGTCTGCTGTCATGCATGTCTCACCAGCTAGACAGCCCAGCCAGTTGGCTGACTCTGGCATCGTTTGGAATGGTGTGGCTGTGCCTGTTGTATCAGAGTACTGCTACCTTGGCCTGTGGTTCAACAATGCCTGCAACTGGAATACGCACTTTGAGAAGATGTTGGCAAAAGTGCATCGTGTGAAGGGTGGGCTCATGCCAGTCTGGAAGAGCTGGCTCATCAGCGTGGAAGTAAAGCGTATCATTCTGCTTACATGCGTTCGCCCGATTGTTGAATATGGCAGCGAGGTCTGGTTTCCGTCAACTGCAAGGCAACTGCAACAGATTGACAAAGTGCAGACTGACATCATCAAGTGCTCAATGCGTCGTGGCAAGGAGCGCCCTTGCACTTCACTTGTTCTGGCTGAATGGGGTGTGAAGCCATTGCACATGTGGCTTCATCAGAGGGCGATGGAGTATTACTTTAGGGTTCAGCGTATGCAGAACTGTCGGTTGCCACATCAGGTGTTTTCAGCTGAGTGGGAGCGCCCTAGTGGTGCTGTTGCGGTGACACCTTGGCATAAGTATGTGCAGAGTTTGCTTTGCAAGTATGGTGTGGATGTTGAGGCGGCGGCTGATCGAGCTAATGCGTGCAAGAATTACATCAACCGTCAGGTCAGGAAGCTGCATGCAGACACAATTGTTTGTGAATCACTGCAGCACTCTACTTTGAGCCGTTACATCACGCATGTGCACCCTACACATGCTGATGCCATGTGTTTTAAAAGGGCTAGGCCCTTTTTGTGTTCTGGTGCGCCAACGCGTGGTATTGAGTTGCTGATGCGTGTTCAAATGGGCTGTCTTTGTGTGCATGAGCGTACCAGTCGTTATGGCGGCAGCAGAGCTGATTCTAACACAGCATGTCCCGCTTGTGGTCAGGGTGTTGAGTCTTTGTCACATCTGATGTTTGATTGTCCCGCTACTTCTGCTCAGAGGGATACTATGCTTGATGAAATTCGGTCTGTTTTGCGCGATGTTGCTGGCGGCGCTGAAAAATTGCGCAATGTGTTGTCGTTGACTGATGCATCCACTAAGTTGTTGCGTTTTGTTTCTGATGATATTTGGGGTAGTAGGGAGGTGTGCTGAGTGATATCTAGGAGCATTGCTGAGCATCTTGTCCAAGCTTGGGATGTGCGTAATAATTGCAAACACAATGGAGCAGTGCTCCCTCTTTCTTCCGCTCCTGAGGGGCGCGGGGCCGATGGCGTTGATGCTATGGCTTAATGGGTAACATGATGATGATGATCAGCTGGTCCTGCAACCTGCCAAGCAACATGGGCGCAGCAAATCCAATGCTGCCAGTTCTGCCCAGTCACAAGATTGGCGGCACACCTGCTACCTCCTGCAGTCAAGAAACCCCATGAGAAACCCCATGAGGCAACACAACACACCCCACGCAGCGCCAGCCAGGCTGGCCACCCTGCGAAAAACAGGACAGAACGCAACCACAACACAACCAACACCAAACAGCTGTCAAACCCCTGCTGCAATGCTGCGCGCAGTGTGCTGAACACAGTGTGCATACAGCAAACACGCCCTCACACGCACCCACACAAACACAGCGCTGTGCCCTGCCCAGTCATTGGAGGACCCCCACAGAAAGACGCTGCTGATTTGGCTTGCCATATTCTGGCAATGCACCACAGTGGTGGTGGTGAACAGATTACTCTCCAGGTGCTGACTCTCTCAAACAGTGCTGCTGCTGGTGCTGCTGCTGCCACCACTCTGTTGAGCGGCGGAGCTAGCAAGCCAGCAGTTCTTGGCACACCCGTACAAGCTCATCCTGCATAGAACACTCAGCTGTCCTTGCCGTTGCTGCGGCCATTGCCGTTGCTGCGGCCGGTGCCCTTCCCATTCCCATTGGTGCTGCCGCCATTTCCGTTCAGCTGCTGCAGAACTTCATCTGACAGCTGCTGCTGCCCAGGGCTGCTGGTCACACTAATGATGCTCAAGTTTGTTGCATCCGGCTGCATCAGCGGCTGACGCACCATAAGCCCAGCCTCCAGCATGCCAGGCTGCAGTACTTTGACCATATTGACCGGAATGTATGCTGGCTCAGGACCGTCCCAGGGAATGTACTGCACGGTTTGGCTCCTGCCGCTGCCCTTACCGGCTGGCTCGTCGATTTCGTACGCCAGCGGCAGCCGCATGATGTCGAACGTGTCCATGATGCCGCCAGCAGTCCAGCTGGCTGCACCACGCGTCCCATAGTTCAACGAGCGACCTGGCAGCAGCACAGCAGCACAGCAAGTGTGCGGGCAGCGGGGCAGGATGGTCTCACTGCTTGCAGCAATACACACAGATCTCTTGACTATGCATCAAGGAACAGCAAGGTTTGAAGATTCTCTCTCAAAGCACAAAGCACACGCAACATGCGCACACAGCTACCACAGACCAAGCCAACTACGGTCACTTGATAAATGCCACACACGCCACATCCAGCAGTCGCAGACTGGAGTGCAAACACGCATAGCCATACCACGGCCGCCCTAGCGCAGGCCCACCTGACAGGTGCATTATTGCGCCAATTGCTGCGCTGATGGTTGCCGAGAGCATGTAGAAGCCCAGGCAGACCAGCACGATCATGAGCATGCTGTCATTGGGGCTGGTCACAGAGGCAGTGACGGACGCCTGCGGAGGGATGCTGACCATGCTCTCCAGCTGCGGCAAGCTCGCGGGCCTGATCGGGAGTTGTGTGACGCAGGAAGGCAATCAGCAGCGGCAGCAGCAGCAAGTACAGTTGACTTCGGAAATTGGACACGAGAAATGGCCAGCTTGTGTGCACGGCAGGTGCAGCCAACCAGTCAAAAAGGGGAGATCTGTGTGCTGAACATGTGCACCTGGAGCAGTTGCGCGCACAGCGGCACAGACCAACTTTGCTGCTGTAGTATGTCCTCTTGCATGGGGTTGTGACTTGCGGCTGCCTGCAGCTAGCCGACATTTCGGTGCTCAATGGTTGCTGCTGGACCACCGCACAGAAACGCTTCTAGCATGCAGCAGGCTGACCAGGTGTGTTCTGCCGAAGCCACCCGCTGCTTTACCTTGGCAGGATGCCGGCTGTGGCCGGGGCTGACCTCCCCAGCAGCTGCAACAGGTTTCACCGTGTCAGTCCCATGCAACTTTGCTGCTACTGCAGTGAAGCTGCGTAGGAGGGTTTGCAGGACAGCAGGTGTTGCTTACCCACAGCGCTGCCAGCGCAATAGCTGGCATGCATTGGCCTAATTTCACGGCCACGCCATTTGCTGCTGATGAAGCTGCAACCAGCAGTGATTCAATTGGGCCATCAACTGGTGCAGCCTGTTTCTCAACTGCCTGCTGCACCTGCAGCCTGGGGTGGTGCTTAGGTTGCAGGCTTGCTCGCAGAGGGACTGGTGCAGCTGTTGGCTTGTGTCTTATCACACTACAGGAGTGTCTCTGGCATGCGCGAGGCAACAAGTGCATGGCCATGTTTGGCCCACGGAACTCCTGTAACTATGCAGCAGCTGCTTGCACCAGGCAGCCGCTTGTCCGTCAAATAAGCACTGCCAGCTGCATAAAGCCGTGATCAGCGCTGCAGTGGACTTTAGGAGGTCGCGTTAACTTGTCCTTGAATGTCACTCTGCGCATGACAGCTCGCCAGCATCGGCTGTCGTTGGTATCCCGATCAGCACACTTTAAGACTTGAACTTTGAATATTGTTCCTTCAAGAGTTGCAGACGGGCAAACCATCAGCACTGGTGATGCGGGTTTGCAGGGGTGTGAGCCGAACTCTGTAGCTCCACAATGTCCCTGCAGGTGCCTAGGTGAGCTCTTTTAACAAGCTACTGCAACAACCTGCTTCGCTTGATGCTTGCTCAGCTGAAAATGCTGCAGCAGCAATGGAAAGTGCTGCAGCAGCAATGGCAGCATGCACATGTTGCAGCTGCTGTGCCTACTGCGTCCATGGATGCAGATGCTTGGGCACCTGTGCGTGCTTCCAGATGGAGCTGCGCATGCTGCATGTTATGGTGCTTCTGCAGGGAAGGGCTCGTACTGAAGCTGCAGCGGCTCAGCACAAGCCAGCAGTCGATAGAGTCTGTGTCATCCTTCTGCATCTTCTACAGCAAGGATGCAAGGGGTGTGGTGCAGATATGGGAGCAGGAATTCTACAAGGCACAGCCGGAGCGCAAGCTTGCGCTGCTGTACCTGGCAAACCACATCTTGCAGGAAGGCCGCAAGAAGGGCATGGCCTTCCAGGAGGAGTTCTTCAAGGTGCTGCCCAAGGCAATCACCCACATGGCCAAGCACTCAGATGACAAGGCAAAGCGCTCACTCACACGCATTGTGACGGTGTGGGAGGAGCGGCGCGTGTTTGGCACGCGGCACATGAAGTCATTCAGGGAAGCGCTTGGGATGCCTGCAGCAGTAGACGCAAAGCCAGCAGCTGCAGCAGCAGCAGCAGCAGCTGGCGGCAGCGGCGCAAAAGCTGCACCAGCACCAGCGGCAGCAGCAGCAGCAGCGGCTAAGCTTGGGCCTGTTGGTGATGCGCTGTCGCTGGTGCTGCAGACAGCAGGCACCACTGCAGCCAAGAGCCAGGAGTTCACCAGCAGCTGGTCCCAGGTGGGTGCCTCGTAACGCGCAGCACCAGAGTTATGGTGTGAATGCGCAACAGCGATTGTCAGCAAGTAGCTGCAGCGGCAGAGTAGTTTATGCTGTCACTGCTAAGGGTGCAGGCAGTAGCACACATGTCTGGTTGCTGCATGGTGATGTGGTTGAGTAGCCCAGCAGCTCTCTGCTGTTTTGTGCTGTCATTGCTGAGAATGTGCTGGTGGCTGAGGAACAGCAATGCCTTTTTTGTTCTTCACTCCTTGCAGCTTTAGTTTGACGCCTACCGCGTTGTTGTCAAGGACGGTTGACGTCTTACTGCTGCAAACCACCATCGCAAGCAACAGATCCTGCCTTGTTACTTACACCCCGCACCCTGCGCTGCTCTCCTGCTGCTCTACCCTGCGGCTTCCTGCATGCGCAGGCCCTGCTCACCTCAGCCAGCCTGCCAGAGGTGTCCTCAGCGCACAGCAAGCTGGGCGCGTACGCAACAGCGCTGCAGGAGGAGCTGTCAGCGCGGCAGGCTGCGCTGGCTGCACTCAACGCAGAGCTGGCCAAGCAGGTGCGGCTGCATGGCAGTGGATGGCAGCAGGTGGCAGTGGATGGCTGTGCAGGGCAGCAGGTGTCAGCAGCTGCATGTGCATCATCTGCTGGGTGCCATTTCGCCTCAGCTCCAGCAGCTGTCAGCAGCTGCGCTGTGCCCAGCAGATGCGTGTGGGCAGCAAGTGCAGCACAGGACCGACTGACCAGCAGCAGTGCGGTTTTGTCGTTTCCTCAGCACAACTGCTGCCAAGGCTTTTCATTGTAGCAGCACACTTTGCCAAAGTCAGTCACTGCACGGATACAGTAAGCTTGTGTGTGCCACATGCTGCGTATCCTGTGCTGTGCTGCTGCTGCAGACTGCTGAGGTTGGGCGCGTCAAGTCTCAGCTGCAGACGGTGGGCGGGCAGCGGCAGCAGCTTGATGCGCGGCTGGCCAACCTCGCCAGCCAGCTGTCAGCTGTGGCGGGGCTGGGCGCGCTCTTCACGCAGCAGCAGCAGCAGCAGCAGGTGAGCGTCAGGGTGAGGGTGAGGGTGGGCGGTGCTAGGGGCGCGGCTTTTTTCATACAGCCGGTGTGTTGTGATACTCATACAAGCAGCAGAAGCAGCAGTTGACAGGTGGCAGCAGGATAGGTGCGCATGTCTGTCTGCAATGGGACAAGTAGCTGGGGCAGCAGATGAGTAAGCAAGCAGCAGCGGGACCAGTCTGCAGCCACAGACCCAGTGCAGTGTCACAGTGGTGAGGCCAGCACTCAAAGCATGCTGGCCGGCTGGGAGCGGCACGTGGCTTGTATTGCTGTGCGTGACCATAGGACACAAGTGAAAAAGCAGCAGGACTCTGGCAGAAAAGCATGCAGAGACACCCTACCCCTGCAAGTATGCTTGCGCAACAGGTAGCCGCTGGCACGATGTGCTTGCTGTCTCCAGCAGCAGCCTGCTCATGCTGACCGGCTGTGTGTCGCTGTGTCTCGCAGAATGGTGCGGCAGCAGGTGCTGATGCTGCCGCTGGAGCCTCCGCTGCTGCTGGTGGCGATGGCGATGCTGGTGGCAGCCCGCAGGCGCCAGACCTTGAGCTGGAGATGGATGACAGCGACTATGAGCCAGCAGGTGGGGGGGACGGTTTGAGATGCCATTCTGCCTGGTGTGGCTGCTATGTGGACAGTACTTGCGGTGGGGAGCAGGGGTGCATGCTGTGCTTGCAAAGAATGTCTTTGTTGGACAGCCTGGTGTGGCTGCAATGCTAGCTACCAAGGCTACAGGGTGTGAATCTGTCAGGTTGTGGAGTCATCATGCGCTCATGAGGCACAGTTGTACTCTATTGCTGCTGTACCACTGCATGCTACCTGACTGAATGGTCATCTTTTGCTGCTGTGCCATGCCATTGGCGTGTTTGTGCTTGCAGCTGCAGGTGGTGCCATGGGCCTGCAGCCGAACCCCATGCAGCAGCAGCAGCAGCAGCAGCCACCGCAGCCACCGCAACTCATGGCACATGACCTGCAGGCGCTGCTGGCCAACCCCGCAATGCTGTCAGCAGCCATCATAGGCGCACAGCAAGGCAGTAATGCAGCAGCCGCAGGCAGCATGGGCTTTGGCAGCCAGGCAATGGGCATGCAAATGGGCCTACCCGCAGCTGGAGTGCAGCTGCAGATACCGAGTGTCCCTGTGCCTGCTGTTGCTGCTGGTGCCATGCCGCCTGGCGGCGCAGGCTATGCGTTTTCAGCAGCAGTGCCGCCTCAAATGCCGCAGCCACCGCAGCCACCGCAACCGCCACCTGGTTTTGCTGGGTTTGGCATGGCAGGTGGTGAGTTTGTGATGCCAGGCCAGCAGCAGCAGGGTGGTGGTGGGTTTGGTGGGTTGATGGCGCTGCAGCAGCAGCAGTCTGGCTTTGCCGATGAAGCCGATGACCCATATGACCCAGAGCATGCTGACTAAGCGCAGACTGCAGCAGCAGCAGCATTAGTGGCAGCGCCACACAGCAGAAGTCCTGGTCTGCTGCTTAGGGTCTGCGGATCTGCGCACAGTGCAGTGTGCTGTGGTGCCGTCGATCTGAACTTGCGACATGTGTTGCAGAGTCGAATGCGTTGTTGTTATATCAAGCTGAAGGCAAGCATTGTTGTCTCAGCCGTTGATTGTTGGTTATGCAACATGTTTGTTTCTCTTGGAGCGGCACACTGTCCACTGGCCATGTTGTCATTATGTCCGTTTGTTATGGGTGTTCTGCGGAGTACGAGCCAGTGCAGTGCACAATGCCATTGTGTTGTTATGACAGCTTCCTTTGGTCTATACAGCAGCTGGTTGGCCATGTACGTGCAATTTTACATGCCACACACCAGGCGGATCTGCATGAAGAAGTGCGGGTAACAAGGTTTCATCCTCGTCTCATTGTTTCAAACAAGCCTGGGGGCTTTGACTCATCCGACGCATCCAGCATTACAACCAGGATCGGTTCCCACAACTTGCAGGCTGCACGTGTGCACACGTCACATGTTTCACACGTGGCTACTAACCTAAGCTAGGCTGAGCCTAGAAGGCTACTGGTCTGTCTGCACTCGCTCGCTCGCTCGCTCGCGAATCCTCTGGGGGCTTAGTTCAATACACAATTTGTTCTTGAAGCCTACGCAGCGTCCTCTTCATGACAGTGATCACAGCTGTCGACGTCTGACTATTCCTCCTCTGGCGCGTCCTGATCACGGCTAGGCTACTGCTTCATCTACTGCTCTAGGTCGACATGTCTATCTGCGCTCCCTCCTTGCCACCAGCAGCAGGGCGGCAAACGTTGCTGCGTGCATGAGGCCCAGGTAGGCCAGCAGCACACCGATGGTGGTGCCAAAGCCGCGACTCATGCCAAAGTAGCCTGCAGCGCAGCAGCAGAGCAAAGCAAGGGATGAGCAGCACTACTGATTATGGCGCCATACAAGTGTTTTCTGTGCCCGGTTCACGCACGGTGATGGCTGCCAATGCTGTCACACATGTGCTCTGCATGCTGTGCTGCCTTTTCAGTACCGACAACCCTCTTACTCGTGTGCTATAGGCTGCCAGCCTGAGACTGTGACAGTCTATAGCACCTTGCATGACTTGGAGTCGACTCTGCACAGCCGGCAGCGCACCTGCTACTGCGCTGCTGTCCACGGTGCAGCCCTGCTGGGGGCTGGCCAGCTGCTGCAGCCTGCTGGGGGTGAGCAGCGACGCCGCGCCAGGCAGCAGCTGCGTCAGGAACGCGGCAGACTGCGAGTCCAGGCCAGCAGCCGGGCAGGCAAACAGCCTGCCCCCGAGCTCGATCTGCGCCATGCCCTCAAATGCGTAGTGCAGCGCTGACAGGAAGCGCAGGTTGGAGAGCGGGCCAAAGCGGATCTCCTGCAGGGGCGGACGGGGGAATCAACATCTTCATGCTGACAAAGGATCCCAGGTTTGTCGAGAGCGACCTTGCAGTGCTGCTGAGGCCCAGCGCTGCAGGCAAACTGTTAACCAGACGATAACAGTCTGGCGCTGCACGGTGCATCTCTGGGGTTGTCGTGCAGGTGGTACATGCAGGAGGCAGCTTAGCCAAAGCACCGTGCATGTTGCTGCTAGCCATCGCAAGCCAGCACATAGAGGAACCTGCCAATTTGAGTTGCTGCTGGCGCACCTTGTACGGGATGAAGAAGCCGGACATGACCAGGTTGAAGGTGGTCCAGCCGATGCCCAACATGAAGGCGGCATCCTGGCTGGGGCTCACAGTGGCCGACAGGTGCAGCACCTGCAGGGGGTGAAGCAGGCCGGCAGTTCCGAACTTCAGGCTGAAGACACGAAAACAACACAGCGGCTGCCAGGCTGAAACTGTACACAACTCAGCTGGTGAAAAGAACACTGCTGCAGGTCACCTACAGTTGTCATGAACTTAAAGCTGACAGAGCACAGCAGACTCTCTCCACGGGTCACCTGCCTGCCCTGCCGCACCTGCACTGCGATGAGGAAGGTGAGCATGCCGATGCTGCAGTGGCTGAAGATGTTGCCTGGCCCAGGCCGCATGCCTGTCATGCCGTACTGCACCAGCGCCGCTGACAGCGCCGTCAGCGCACTGAAGGGCACCGTGGCGGTGACCTGCGGCGGCAGCAGCCAACAGGAGGGGGGAGTTCATGGCACAGCCTGCAGAAACAGAGCTGCTCCATGTGTGCTCGTCAGCACGACCCAGCAGTTGTGTAAATTGTCACTTACGTTTACCTGATAGCAACAAGCCATGCACGCCGTGCAGTTGAAGTGGTGCTTGCAACTAAAAGGCCAAATTCTGCCTCTTTAGCACCCGACGCCTGAAGCGCACTGCTGGCTGTATTAGCACAATTGGAACATCACAAGACCCCCAGCAACCAGGCTGAGGCGCACCTTTGCTGCGTAGTATGCGCTGGGTGCGTACAGCCCTGCCGGCCTGTCAGCCAGGTAGGAGCCCTTGTCCTCGGTGTAGCTGCAGCGGAGCACACAACACCAGCACGGCGGCAGCAGCAGCAACATCATATGCTGTGGGACAGCCGCAGAGCAAGAGCCTGGCACGGCCCTGCTCACCACCTTGTCTTGAGACCAGCATAAGAAAGTGCACTCATGCTTGTGTATGGCCACAATTGGATCAGCACAGCTGACAGACGTCGCAACAGCAGTGATAGGTAATGCAAGCTTTTGACGTGGCATGGCAGATGCTGAAGGTGCATTCACCCCCGCCTCCTCCTCCTCCTTCTATTCCTGATCCTGCCGCGGAGCCAGCCCACTCACAGGCTCATGTTGACGAAGGGCATCAGCACAAAGAAGCACAGCGTGGCAAACAGCAGGTTGAGCCGCTGCCGGATGCTGCCTGCGTCCATGGGCAGGTCGTAGTATATGAGCCCCACCAGCAGCGCCACCCAGGTGAACGTCAGCAGCCGGCCCGCCACGTCAGCAGGGTTGCGCGTCACCTTGACACACTCGCGCCACGTCAGCGCTCGGTACTGCTGCAGCCAGCTGGTGCGGTACGCTGTACTGCTGCTGCTGCTGCTGCTGCTGTCGCCTGGGCTGCATTCTATTGAGGCAGCTTCGCTATGGCCTGAGCACAGCTGTCCTTGCTCTTGCTGCTCCGCTACGTGGCTCTGCTGCTGCTCTGTCTGGCTGCCTCGCTGCTGCTTGTTCTGTGACTGATGCCTTGCTGCCAGCTCTAAGCTGCCTCCTCTACTCAGCGGACCACCGGGCAGATGTTCCTGACGAGTGCCACCTGCTTGCTGCTGCGCCTGCTGCTGCCTGTCATCGTCATAGAGCTGATCACAGACGTACTGTAGCTTGAACGTGTTGGCGGCTGCCTGCAATTCTGCCAGCGTGGTCATGGTGCGAGCCTGGAACGCCTGCAGGTAGCAACACACACAGCCATGCATGCACTGGCATCAGCAAACCAACATTGCAAGCTGCACTTCTGGTCAACAAGTCATCTAGCCACCGCAGCGGCCTGGAACCCAGCATACTACGAAATTAGTGTATCTGTACTGTCGAGCCAACGCCGCCATATCTGGCCTGGTGAGTGCAGCATGCCAGGCCCTAGCCCCCAAGTATAGCAGCTTCATGAAGCTGTTCAGGTTGAGGCAGTTGTACACAGCGCTGTCAGCTGCCCCCCACGCACCCCTGACTTTGCAAACTCCACCACCACCAGGTCCAGTGCCCAGTCGCTGGCCAGGCCGTGCGCCGCGGGCTGGTAGCTGTAGCCCAGCTGGCCAGACAGCCAGGGCACCATGCCAGAGGTGGGGCCGTGGTAGATCAGCAGGCCAGACGCCAGCAGCGTCACCTGCAGGTGATCACACAGACACAGCATGTGACAAACCGGGTTGTGTGTGGCTCACGCTGAGATCATCATGTTGCCGCCAGTTTGATGCAGGTGTCAAATGACAGCAATGAACACATCCTGAGGCAGCTGTGGCGGCTGGTGTCTAGTATGGAAGCAGACAGCACGGCGTTCACCCTGCTTTTCAAGGCTTTGAGGAGCAACCAGAGGAATACCAATGACCAGGTTACGCTGTATCTTGCAGGCTGCTATGGTCTGGCCAGCAGCCCTGACAGCTCTGCAGCTGTCACATGGCAGCTTTGGCGGCTGGTGTTCAATCCGGCAGCAGAGAGACGGCAATCACCCTGCTGTTCAAGGTTTTGAGGAGCAACTAGAGGAATACCAGTGACCAGGTTACGCTGTATCTGCACACTGTATCTGCACCCTGTTATGAACTGGCCAGCAGCCCTGTGGCGCACCTTGTCGAACAGGCTCCAGATTGCGCTGCGCGGCTGGTGGATGGCCGCCACCACTGCCTTGCCTGACGCGTGTGCCAGGCCCTGCAGGTGGCTCATCACGCTCAGCGCGGCAAAGGAGTCCAGCCCACTGGTCGGCTCGTCTGCAACACAATTGCGACAAGCAGGAGGCAGAGTTGGACACCACGGCTTCAGTACCTTGGTCAGCAGCCAACTGCATGTGCAGCTGCGGGGTGGATTGTGCCACACAGCAAGCACGTTGCTCAACAGCAACCGCCAGGCCTGGCCACACCAGTGGTGCTGGACACCTGGTGCCATGATACCAGCTTCTCAGAGTGTGCTATGAGGCTATGTTTTATGTCCGGCGGCACTTATACGGCCGCACAATGAGCAAGCAGCTCACCCAGGAACAGGATGCTGGGGCTGGCCAGCACGCCAACTGCGATGCTCAGCCGCCTGCGCTCGCCGCTGGACAGGCCTCGCAGCAGCAGACCACCCGGCAGTCGCCCACCAACCTGCAGCAGCAGCAGCAGCAGATGCACAACGTGTGAGGCATGCAAATTCGTGTAAACAGTATGTTTGATGATCTTAGGCGTGCCAGCTATGTAACGCTTGCCGCCCGGCTGCAGCTCAGCAGACTCTGCAGGCTAGGTTTGCAGCATGTGCTGCAAAGTGCCAGCCGGCCCATGCCAAGCAGCACCGACTCCTCACCAGTGTGGTTGCATGTTTCGACAGCCCCACAGTCGTCAGCACCTCCTGTACAGCCAGCTCCCCAACTCTGCTATGCCGTGCTGTCTGCTGCTGCTGCAGTTGTGGATTCTGATCCTGCTCCTGCGCTTGTGAAGAGCTGTGGCTTCCCTGGCACACTGCAATGCTCAACAGGTGCCTGTCCTGTTGCTGTTTGCTGCTGCAGTTTGGCAGCTGCATGGCTGCATGGAAGGCGAGCACCTCTTCACTCGTCATGATGGGGCTGAAGTTGTCGTCCTGCGGAAGAGTTCACAGCCGGGCAAGAAGAGCAGTGTGAGAAGTGCGCAGCAGCCAAAGGAGATGCAGCCCTGACAAGTGACCCAGCTGGCCGCCAGGCCAGGCCTTGTGATTGTATCCAGGGGCGTGTACTTTCCAGCTGGATGCAAAAACAGTTGAATATTCTTTCAGCTTGGACGGTGCCAAGCCTGGGCATCAGACTTGACCTGCCTGCTACGATTGGCTAGCAGCTACAAACGGCACCTGACACACTGCATTTCTCTAGTAGAGTGCATGCGCAGCCATGGATTGGTGCTCCTGTTGTCACCTGTGGCACGTAGGCTATCCTGCGGCTGTAGGCTGCACGCGTCACCGCCACCCCGTTGAGCAGCAGGCTGCCGCTGATGCTGCCCGTGGCCTTCCTGCAGGCCAGGATGTCCAGCAGCGAAGACTTGCCGGCACCAGAGGGCCCCAGCAGCGCCTGCAGGTGCCCACAGCACATGATGCGGGAGAGTGGCCTGCCGATGCAAGCAATGAATGACCACGGCATCGCGTAGCATACACAGAGCATGTAGCAACATGCTTGCCACAAACTGGCTTTCAGACGGCAACGCCAGACTATGGGCTGCAAAACTTTCCGTCCTCAGGTCGCAGGGGCCCAACAATACATCATATCTGGTGCCTGCAGGCTCTCGTGCTGGCTGGCTGGCCGGCTCCAGTTTGGAGTCCTGGCAGATCTGAATATGCTGCAGCTTGCCAAACCACAAGACCTGATATGTAAAGTGAAGCTGTCAACAGCAATCCTGGCCAGCGCACCTGCATCTCTCCTGCTGCTGCCTCCCCCCACACATCATGCAGCACGGGCTTGGCACCAGCAGCGGTCTTGTAGATACAGCCAACACTGCGCCACGTCAGTTTCAGGCCTGGCTGCTGCTGGCGCTGCTGATGGTGATGGTGGCGGTGGTAAGATGTCTGCTGCTTCCCGTGTGCGCTTGCTTTGATTTCTGGCTGAGCTGCTCCTAGGCCTGCAGTAGCACTTGGATCGCCTGGTGACAGCACTGCTACTGCATGCGCGTCCCCGTCCAAACTGCCTACATCGCTGCCAGCTGTGCTGCTGCTACTCGACGGATAAACGATGGGAGGGTACTGGTTGCTGCTGCTAGGTGTGCTGCTACTCGCACCCCATCCTTTGAGACTGCTGCTACAACTGCTGCTAACGTCTGTGCCTGGGTTTGCTGCTGGCTCTCTGTCTGCTACTTGCTCGCGCCATTGGCTGGGTGCACTGCTAGTTCCACTAGTTGTAGTCGATTGACGTGGCTTTGTACGTATTAGTTTGGTGCATCTGGCCCATGCTGCTGGATTCATGAGCTGGAAAGCCCTGACAAGCCACAGTGCTGCAAAGACATGGGTGAACACTGCAACAGGGATCCAAAGTGCAAGAATGACTGAGTGATCAGCTGAGCCAGATTCAGCCATCTTTTATGCGACGTATATCGCTGTTTCCTGGCAAGCCTAGATTCGGCTATCAGTGCTTCCACCAGACATGAAGCAGTCAATGCAGTGCTACAGTACAACAGGGGTGGTTGCAACCGACATGTCCCGAGTAGAAGTAAGAGCAGCCATATGTGAGCGTACAGCGCAAAATGAAGTTGCAAGCAGTGTGAAACGTTCGCGACAAGCTGCCTCGGTGAAGGCTGCAATCTCAATGCGGGCCCAGGCATCATCACAGCGCCCGCCCTATCTTGGATTTGTCCAAGGACATGCATGGACACGAGTAGCATCTTCAGCTCAGAGTGATCAGCTTCAAGCTTATCTATTGCAATCGAAAAATACGCGCTTTGCAGCAGCAGACATGCCAGTCTTTGCTACAGCTTGTCACACTTTTTTGTGCACGACGATTCTCGGAACAAACAGTGGAATTATCGTCAACATAAAGGTGTCTCCGTATCGCTGTTTCGACGACGCGGCCTTGACACTCACTGCAGGTCCCGTCCTGACGGTAACTCCTGCCGGTGCGCTACTTGGGTCACCTAGTCCTAGTACAGCCGCCGGAAGCTGCCAACTTTCCACTTGCAACCCCTGCTCTGAACTTCCTGCCCATGTTACACACTGGAAGGCCAAGGATGCGTGGCTGGCAACTTTAAACCAAAAATGCTGTTCGGAACCCAATTCGGCCCTCTGCTGGCATAATTCACGCAGTCAGCGCCAATACAATCGCATTTTCATTCCATCTACACACGCATTGCAAGCTGCAGCCGAAAGGTACACGTTGACAAACAGCTACAGCCATGGCTAGCCTAAGCACGAACAGCACGCATCCTGCGCCGGTCTACCTCGTCGATTTCTCTGTCTACAAGCCGCCTGAAGAGCTGCTTGTGGATCGGGACTTAGCAGAGGAGCACGGCAAGAACTGGAGCGTAAGTGTGCCGCTGCCAGCAGTCCAAGCTTCACGAGTCTCATGTGGTCTCATGTGTGCAGCAATGCCAAGTGTTGGGTTTGGGGTCTGTCAGAGCAGCTCCATCCAAACTGTTTAACCTCAATTCCATCTGGACCATTCAACGTCAGCTTGCCTGGCTCAGCTGCAATGCACAAATCACATATGCAACAGAAGAGAACTCGGTGCCAGGCTGGCAGGACATGTGGTACCATACCTCTGCTGACCAGGTACTGTGCATGTTCATTGTTGCCGTGCTGTTCCTCCCTGCAGATGTACAGTGAGGACATGAAGGACTTCATGGTCAAGGTCGTCTCACGCAGCGGCCTCTCACAGAAAGGTGCGCCAGCTGCTCACTCACTGGATGATCATCCAGTCATGACCTCATTCACCGGCGCCGCTGCTGACTCAGCCCAGCAGGGCACTTGAGCGTGGTGGAGGCATTTGGGCCAGGCTGCATTGCAGCTGATCAGTGCATTGGCTGTCTTGCAGCTGCCGCTCCTGCACGGCTCGGGCTTAATTGCAGCCTTCATGCTAAGCTGTACCACAGCATACGACCATCATGGCATGATGTCGATCAGCCTGACCATCTGCGTGACATGTCTACTGCTGCTGCTGCTGCTGCGTTTCAACTTTCCCATGTCTATGCCCAGGCACGTACCTGCCCAAGTCCATCAACCCCATCCATGCCAAGGAGCCCGTCAACGACATGGCCACGGCAGGCCTTGAGGCCAAGGCCGTCATGAGCGGAGCTGTGGAGGACCTGCTGGCAAAGACAGGTGCGCAGCGGTGCTGCAGCCCAGCTGGGTGCGGCGACGAGCCTTGGAAGGCAATGCAGCATGGCAGTCGCACCTGAGAATATGTCTGCAGCAAACAGCAACATCAGCGTGCTGGATGGTTGGTATTATCAGCAGCAGTCATGGCGTGTGTGTTCTAGTATTGAATTGGGACCCCCGAGCTATTATTCGGCTCATACAACCATGCTCACAACACCGCTAATCAAATGCTGCTGCTGCTGCCCGTGCAGGCATCCGTCCCGAGCAGGTGGACATCCTGGTGACCAACTGCAGCATCTACTGCCCCACGCCCAGCCTGGCGTCCATGCTCATCAACCACTTCAAGTTCAGGAGCGACATCCAGAGCTACCACCTGGGAGGCATGGGATGCGGCAACGGTGAGCGCCCAGCTGTAGAATCAGTGTCTGCTGTGTTGATTGCGCCCTTCGGCAAACATAATACCGTTAAGCAAACAAAGCTCTTGCGGCTGCTAGTCTGGTAGGTGGTCATCATGCTGCTTCTTGGTACTCTTGGGTCTTATTTGTTGTGCTGCAGCCATGCCCAAGTCACGCTGTTTGGTCAACGTTGCTGCTGATGATACTGCTGTTTGCAGGTGTCATGGCCATCGGGCTGATCAGGGACCTGCTGCAGGTGCGGCCCAACGCCATCGCGCTGTTTGTGCCCGCTGAGATCACCACCTATGCCTTCTACCCTGGCTGCCGCAAGCAGTACATGGTGGCCAACTGCATCTTCCGCATGGGGGGCGCCGCCATCATGCTCAGCAACAAGAAGCAGTTTGCTCGCAGCGCCAAGTACCAGCTGCAGTACAACGTGAGGGTGCACACAGGCCAGGACGACGACAGCTACAGGTGAGGCCCGCGGACCGGGGGTGTATTTGCGACTTCAGCGGGTGACAACAGGAACGACTGTGTGCTGACTCAGCAACGTGGCATGTTTGGCAATTCCTAGCGTGGGGTTGCTGCAGGGACTGCCAAACCTGTGCCCCTCTGCCACAAGGCAGTGTCACCAACTGACGTGTTGGCACGCGTGCTTCTGTGCCTACATACGCGTGCGCTATCACCTCCCCCGCATATTAGCTTGCCATTGTCAACCTCTGACGTGGTCATGCCTGCTGCTGCTGCTGCTGTTGCTGCCATCACACGCGTGCAGCTGCATGAGCTGGGGCCCCGACCCTGACGGCGTGAACGGCGTGTACCTGGGCAAGAACGTGGTCAGCTGCGCCGCAGACGCTCTGCAGCGCTGCCTGCGCCAGATCACTCCCAGGGTGAGCGCCAGGCTGGACGGTGGCCACCATGGTCCACACATTGTCCAGGTCATTGTGTCCTCACTGTTTTCACTTCCATGGCATGCGTTTCACAGGCTTGGCTGAGGATGCTGATGCTTTGTGCAGTTGAGCAGGCTTCACAGCGCTGGCGACCCTCACACTGACACCTGCTGGGGACCTGACTCAGTACACACAGTACTGCACTGCATGGCATGCCACTGGCAGTGGCCTCCTCTGATGCTGTGCTTCCTGCTGTTCCCACACGATGCAGATCATGACCTGGGGCCAGTACGCTGAGGCTGCCGTGAACATCGTGGGCAAGCGCTTTGGCGCTGAGTGGCCGGAGTATGTGCCCGAGTACACAAAGTGCGCGGACCACTTCGCCATCCACGCAGGTAAGGGCTGCGCATGCTGGTGCCAGTGCTGCTGCGGTGACAGCCTGCGTAACGCTGGCAATTCAGCTTCTACGACAACGCAGCTGCCTAGCGTACTATTTTGCACATGCTCTGCATAGGGTCCATGTTGATGTGCTCCCCCCGTGCTGTCACACAGGCGGCTACGCTGTGCTGAAGGGCATCCAGGCAGGCATGGCGCTGCCCGCGGTGAAGATGCTGCCCAGCTTCGCTGCTCTGCGCGACTACGGCAACACCAGCTGTAGCACCACATGGTGAGCCCGCCCCGCATGGTGTACGAGACATGCCATGCTGGTGGCACCAGCGTGCTTGCCCCCCTCGCCAACAGCAGGTTAGCTGCATGCCCCAAGCCATGAGAAAGGTTGCGGCCTGCCATCCACTCAATTGGAGTGCAAGGTGGTCTCCAATTTGTGATGACAATCGAGTCTGTCGGTGTCGCTGCGCCATCGGTTTTGCCAGTGGCTACCCTGCTGACGCGCTGTTTGTGTTGCTGCTGCTGCTGCTGCCAGGTACGTGATGGCCTACATGGAGAGCTGCGACAAGGTCACCAAGGGCCAGCGCATTCTGCAGGTGAGAGCCTGAACTACTACTTCTCACAAGCACAGCTATTACAGCCTGGTTGCAAGAATTGCTGAAACTTGCCTTAGGCTTTCCCTGATGGCAGGGGGTTGCTTGGCTCTGGTGCGGTGTGCTGCAGTGCACTGTGCTGTACAGTGGGCAATGCCACAGCAGCACCGCAGCGTGCACCGCCAAGTTCTTGCTAGGCTTTGCAGCAGTGCAGCGCAGCATCGCAGTGCACTCCGTGCTGTTTTCCTCTGTAGCCAGGATGCCATGCTTTGGTGACCCAAACACAGAATACGCAGGCAAGGCAAGTCATTTCTGAATGTTTTGCGCTGCTTCTGTATTTTTGTTATCCCCCCTGCAGGTCGGGATGGGTGGCGGCATGAAGGCGGGCGTCAACGTGTGGCGCGCACTGCAGGACAACAAGTGCGTGCACAAGGCCTGGATGCACCTGGCTGCGAAGCCCCTCACAGAGGCGGACCTGCCACGCGCAATCGAGGCAATGGGGCCCAACTCGGTGCTGGTTGAAGCGCCAAAAGGAGCAGCAGAGCCCGACGCTGCCAAGCCTGTGGCGCGCAAGCTGACCGTTGAGGTCAAGGCCTACACCGACCAAGGCAGCGAGCAGCAGCTGAGCGACGACCAGCTGGCTGACCTGGCGCACTGAACCCGAGTGATGTTCTTTCACTGAACCCAAGCCTGAGCTTGAGGGTTTTGGTATCTGTATCTGTACTACAGCTGCTGCAGCTGAACGCTGCATTAGGTTTGATTGCTGGTGTTTACGGCGTGTTGCAGATCTCAAACAGAGCTTTTTCATGCTTGTGCATTGGTTGTTTGGCACATAGCAGCGCCTCCAAAGCGAGGATGCGTGCTGTGTCTTTGATCATGCATGTACAAGTGCTGTATGTTTCATCAGCCAATCTACTTGGCTGGATGGCGTGCTTGAATCCAGTCTGGGCCGCCCAAGTTGTGCTTTCGCTGCGGACAAGAGGAAAACAGCAAGTGCAACAGTTGCTGCATGGCAGAAGCCGCATAACATGTGCAGGTCGTGGGATGTGCCGTTGGCTGCGTGTTTCAATTACATATCATGCCCTCTACAGGGTGTTGTCACTCAGGTGGAAGTTGGCAAATCCGAGGCTTAGCCGCAGGATAGTGTCATGCTGTTGCAACATAGCCCGTGACTGCTGAAGTGTTTTGAATTAATGTGCAATGGACTTGTTCATTGCGGTTAATGCAGCGTAGCTGTATCCCTGCTTGCCTGGTCAAAGGCAAGCAGTGGGTGAGGTGACAGTCAAAACACGTCATTACCTCACTGCTGCCGAAGGCCACTTAGCATGCGCAGGCGTCTAGCACTGAACGTTTCGTTGCTGTTCATGCGAACTGCAACTCGACTCGCTACTTCGGTAGCGTTTGGAGTGTTGCACACGTCCTATTTTTTATCACTTCTCTGAAATCGATCCATTAATACCTCCGAACATCTCCAGATCGTTCTTACGTATATCTGAGAACAAACTAAGGACCTGCTTTAGGTCGGCCAGAGGCAGCTGAACGCACGGCTACCTGCGGCCGTCGCGTGCTCTTTCAGCCCTTTTGGCACGCTGGCTTGAGTTAATGCGCTTTCCGCAGTTTCTTAAGGTCAGCTATCTCCGCTTAGGGGTGTAGATAAGTGACACAAGCAGCAGGCGCCGCAGCAGCACCAGCGTCAGGCAGGAGCACCAGCGGCTGGAGCTTGTCTTCACAGTGCAGTCCCGACAGACCGGCATTTTGTTGCACGTCAGCACGCAGCTACGTATGGCTGCTTACCTCCTCAGCATGAGGGGTTGTTTGGGCCCCAGCAACAGCAGCTGGAGCTCAGCAGGTGAAGCGCTGGCGCTGAGTGGCTGCTTTGACAGCCCCAGAAGCCACAGCAGCAGCAATGGCGAGAACAGCAGCCTCATTGGCAGTGTGCGCCGTCGCAGCAGCAGCAGCAGCGCACACCTGATTGTGCGCCGCCAGTTCGGCAGCGCGCTGCGCATGGCGCCACAACAGGCGGCTGGAGCAGCTTGCAGGCTTTCACAGCCAGCAGCAGCACTGGCAACGGAGGCATGGGCTCTGGCAGCACATCTGCTGGAGCAGCAGTGCAGTAGCGCCCTGCGCACACAGCAGGCGAGTGTGGGGCGGCTCCCACGTAACGGCCAGTCATTAGGCTACTCGTCTGAACACCCAGCTGTTGTGTCATTAAGCAGCTGTGTGGGGCACATCATTGTGGTGCCTTTTCTTGACATCTGAGCATGGTTACCGTGCACAGCTTTCATGCAAGCACGCCGCTGCACTGGCGCTTAGGATTGTGCGGCAAGCAGTGGCGTGCCATTGGTGCATCTTCGCATGTGCTCAGCTGGCTGCAGCATGGTGTTCCTGTAGAGTGGCTGGGTGGCCGCGCACCGCCCCCCTTTTACAAGAACCCTTAGCCATCTACCAACGCCCAAAAGCAATGGTGGTTGTGCACTGAAGCGCCCCGCCTCAGCAAGTTGGGTGTGCTTACCAAGCTTGCCTCCCGCCCTGCATACCGCTCTAATGCATTTTGTGTGCCCAAGGGCAGTTCTTGGCGTCTGGTGATCAATTACAAGTATATCAACACCTTCAATGTCGCCCGCAAGTGCAGGTTTGAGACGCTGCGGTTTTTGCAGCGTTACGACTTGAGCAATGCCTTTGTTGTCAAGGCTGACATGGCAGACGCATTCTATCAGGTGCCTCTGCACGCTAGCGCAGTCGATTACTTTTGCTTTGAGTTTGCTGGCGAGTTTTATCAGATCAACTGCTTGCCTTTTGGCTGGAATAACTCGCCTTACTACTTCACCAAGGTGACTAGGCCTTTTGTTGCGCATCTGCGCTCCCCTGCGCATACACGTGTGCCGTCAGGCACCATGGCAGCCGTGGCAGTGTAGCGCAGGTTGGCTGCAAGGTACTGCCCTACTTGGATGACTTTTTGTTTGTGTTCCCTGACCAGGAGACAGCAGCAGCCGGTGCTGAGTGGATCCAATCCATAATGTACTGGCTTGGCTTTACGCCCCACCCCACCAAGTCTGTGTGGAGCCCACACAGCGGCTGGAGCATTTGGGCCTGGTTGTGGACCTGGCCCAAGGCACCTTCTGTGTGCCCCCAGCCAAGGTTGCCCGCCTCACCCGCCTGGCGCGCGGCATTGCTATTGCTGCCAAGCAGAACAAGCGCCGCGTGCCAAAGCGAGCGCTGGCTGCATTTTGTGGATATGCGCAGTCTGTGCGGCTGGCTGTCATGCCGGCCAACCTGTTTCTGCGTGGTTTGTATGACGATTGTGCGTCTGTTTCTGGCTGGAATGGGACTGTCAGCATCTCCCGCCAGTCCTTCCGTGATCTTGAGTGGTGGGCGAGCATCCCTGTGCAGCATTTGTCGTCGCCTATTCGGTTGCGCCCGGCTACTGTTGATTTGTTTGTTGATGCATGTCCCACAGGCTGGGGCGCTGTGCTGCCTGTCCTGGCGACAGCCCCGAAGGGGTTGCTCACGGCGCCTGGTCTGCTGCTGAAGCGTGCATGCACATCAACCAGCAGGAGATGCGAGCTGTGCGCATGGCTCTGCTGTCTTTTGAGCCTGTGGTGCGCGATCGTGCGGTGAGGCTGCATGAAGATAACACGGTGACAGAGTCTGTTTTGGGGCGCTTTGCTTCACGGTCCGCTGCTCTCATGGACGAGTACAGGTTGTTGTGGTCTGTGCTTGAAGATCTGCATGTTCAGCTGCAGGTGGTCAGGGTGAAATCAGAACTTAATAGAGCTGATGCACCTTCTCGCT
>CADDIJ020002390.1:0-12397 GCA_902809745.2 Tetradesmus lagerheimii | reverse complement strand
AGTGGACAGAAAAGGATGGTCTCTTTTACAGAGGCAGGACGCTAGTGCTGCCAACTAATGATGAGCTGCGGCAAATGGTGCTGCATGAGTGCCACGATGCGCCATATGCTGGTCATGTAGGGACCAGGCGCACACTTAAAAACGTGCAGCGTTACTTCTACTAGGCAGGCATGGCACGTGATGTTGCACGCTATGTCAAGGAGTGTGACTCCTGTCAGCGCAACAAGAGCAGTAACCAGAAACCTGCTGGTATGCTGCGCCCTCTGCCCGTCCCTGGTGACACTTGGGAGTCTGTCAGCATGGATCTGATTGTGTCTCTCCCAAGGACAACTGCAGGTTACACAGCCATTGTTGTCTTTGTTGACAGGTTGTCCAAAATGGTGCGCTTGGCGCCATGTGCTGATGATGTGAGTGCAGAGCAACTGGCTGATATTTATGTTGCTCAGGTTGTGGCAAATCATGGTGTGCCACGCTCCATTGTCACAGATCGAGATATTCGCTTCACGAGCAAATTTTGGAAGGCCTTTGTGGCCCAGATGCGTGTTCAGCATGGCATGAGCACTGCATTCCACCCACAGAGTGATGGTAACACTGAACGTGTAAATCGTGTGTTGGAAGATATGCTGCGGCACTACATTGATCCCACTCAAACGAATTGGGACTCTTTGCTGCCGATGGTGCAATTTTCCATCAACAATTCTTACCAGGCATCCATCAATTCTCTGCCTTTTGAGCTGGTTTACGGCAAGAGGCCTTGCCTGCCTTTGGATCTTGTTGTTCCAAGGGGGGAGGAGGGCGCTGCCGACGCCAATGCTACCTGTGATTCAGCAACATCGCTAGCTGAACGTATTCAGACTGCTGTTGCACGCGCAAAGCTGTGTTTGCAAGCAGCGCAGCAGCGGCAGAAAGCGTATGCTGATATGCATAGGAGGGAGCTGCAGTTTGCAGTTGGTGATGAAGTTCTTTTAAGCACAAAGAACATCAAGGTGAAAACAGCTGGAACGCACAAGCTGTTGCCAAAATGGATTGGCCCATTTAAGGTGCTTCACTGTGTAAATGAAGTAGCCTACAAGCTAACACTGCCTGCTAACCTCAAGTTCCACCCCGTGTTTCACGTGTCACTGCTGAAAGCTTATCAGCAAGGTGGTCGAGTGCAACCCCCGCCTGTACCTGAGCTTATTGAAGATGAGCTAGAGTACGAGGTTGAGTCAGTTTTGGCTCACAGGGATGTACGTGTGAGGAGACAAAGGAACAGAGCCAGGACGCCTGTTCTGCAGAGGCAGTACCTCATCAAATGGAAGGGTTATGATGAGAGTAACAACACATGGGAGCCTGATCGCAATTGTTTTAATTGCCAGGACAAGATTGATGACTACTTTGCTCGTATTCGAGCAGGAGCCGGCACAAATAAACAGAAACGTACTGCAGATGGTGGTCTGCAGCCTGTACGCTCATCAAAGCGTGTACGTTTCGCGGCTGGTGTGTGATTTGGTTTATGTTTTATGCGCGCGCTGCCTAAAGAGGCATTAAACACACACTAAAGACCCAATGAGTGTAGTGACTGGTGTCACTGAGCATACTGCTCACACTCTTAACTGAAATCATGCATCTCGGTGCTGTACTGCAACTGGGGGAGCGAGGCCTGTTGTGTAATCTATCCTCAAGGGTGCTACGCTGAACTCCCTGCAACCTGGTTGTAGTTTGAGGAGTGATTCTGGTGACGACCCCTACTGTGCAGCTGTGAGCTGTAGCAGTTTTGGCCATATATGTTTATATAATACATATGCGTTACATCCTCTGGTGTTGACTGAGGGCAGTCAATCTACCTAAGGGGGGAGGTATGTAACGGCACAGTATAGAATATGCTGTAGGGTCTCTGTGAGAGCCGTGCCGTGCTAGCCTTGGTCAGACGGTTATGACCTAGGCCCTGTTGGCCAAGGACTTGGCTGGTCCAAGTCCTTGGAGGGTCCGACTAAGGATGTCGGAGACGGATCAACGTTAATCAAGTAACGCCGTCAAGGACTAGGAGTCCTTAGCCATGAGAACTACATATGCCCTGCAATGTAGGAGGGGATGGCATTGAGTACTCGGTACTCTGTATCTGAGAGTGATCCCCACGGGCTTAACATACAAAACAATTATATTCTTATCTTTACGCTTCCCTACGTTCCTCAGTCGTTACAGGAAGCTGCATGCAGACACAATTGTTTGTGAATCATTGCAGCACTCTACTTTGAGCCGTTACATCACGCATGTGCACCTTGCACATGCTGATGCCATGCGTTTTGAAAGGGCTAGGCCCTTTTTGTGTTCTGGTGCGCCAACGCGTGGTATTGAGTTGCTGATGCGTGTTCGAATGGGCTGTCTTTGCGTGCATGAGCATACCAGTCGTTATGGCGGCAGCAGAGCTGAATCTAACACAGCATGTCCTGCTTGTGGTCAGGGTGTTCATCATCATCATCATCATGTTACCCATTAAGCCATAGCATCAACGCCATCGGCCCCGCGCCCCTCAGGAGCGGAAGAAAGAGGGAGCACTGCTCCATTGTGTTTGCAATTATTACGCACATCCCAAGCTTGTGGTCAGGGTGTTGAGTCTTTGTCACATCTGATGTTTGATTGTCCTGCTACTTCTGCGCAGAGGGATACTATGCTGGATGAGATTCGTTCTGTTTTGCGTGATGTTGCTGGCGGCGCTGAAAACTTGCGCAATGTGTTGTCGTTGACTGATGCATCCACTAAATTGTTGCGTTTTGTTTCTGATGATATTTGGGGTAGTAGGGGTGTGTGCCGAGTGATATCTAGGAGCATTGCTGAGTATCTTGTACAAGCTTGGGATGAGCGTAATAATTGCAAACACAATGGAGCAGTGCTCCCTCTTTCTTCCGCTCCTGAGGGGCGCGGGGCCGATGGCGTTGATGCTATGGCTTAATGGGTAACATGATGATGATGATGATGTAGGGTCAAAAACATTACACTGTGTGTGACACACTAAGTATAGTACAATCTGTGGGACCGGCCCACTGCATGACCATGACACGCGGTGGATTGCGCCACCAGGCGCGATGCAAGCTGCAGGCACATCAACCACTGCAAGCAGGCACACGCGGCGCAAAACTGCACAGGTCGCAGAAGTCCCATGGCCAGGGTCCCTGCTTTGCAACCACAGCGAGAGCAGCCGTGTGGTAGTGCAGCAAACTGCACTGCTTATTTCAAGATCATACACTACACACGAGGTGATGAGTACCCCGTGATGTTGCTGTTGATACAAGATGCTTGAGGCACACTCGCTCCCAACACAAAAGCAGAAAAATGTATACGCCACACACAGCCTGGGAAGTCTGTAGACGTGTACCACACAGCATAGAGCACCATCAATTACTCTGAGTCAAGCATACGAAGCAAAATGGCAGCACTGCTGAAAACGCACTACCTGTGCGGCGCAGCACAAATAGCATCAACCAGGCTTGTGCAGAAAAGCAAGCAAGACAAGCAGAGCCACCTGACCCCTCATGCCAACTCACACACTGTTGTACAATATCATGATATAAATTGCTAGAGTTTGGAAATAGGCACATGCAGGCTGGCTGTTGCCATGCTGATGATGCCGTAGCAGCTCGTCATTCAACTACCACAGTACCAGGGTATACATGGAGCTACTAGCTAGCAGTAGTGTTGCTGCGTGGCGTAAGCAGAGCATGCCATCTGCTGATGTGAACTGTACACTGACCTTCAGCACTAGCTAGCTGATTCAGCCATGCCGTCAGAATGGCGATAAGATCATGCCGATCCACAGCCTGTGAGCTGCACTCGCAAAACTTTGCCATGTGAGGGTTAGCAAGGAAATGCACCAAGCATGATGCATAGAACATCTTGCTGCTCGTGAAACAACAGCCAGCACGTGCCACTGATCATGGCGCTGAAAGAGGCCCAATGCACTCTGGCATGTTGGCGCTGCCAGCTGCCGAATGCGCCAAGCCAGCATCTTGCTTGCTGCGCCTGCGGCTGCTGCATGGCCCTGATGTTGTCGCACGGGCATCTCAGCACACCATGCGCCGTTGCTTCTGCAGGGCGGCCGAGATACGCTGCCTTCAACACTGCTTCTGCTGCTGCGGCTGTAAAAGCAGTAGTGTTGCTGCCCTGGCACATCAGCGCATGCCAATCATCAGGGCAATCACAGGCTGTGTTTGTCACAGCTGCTGCTGCTGTTGTTGCTGTCGTCATGCCGCTGGCATTGCTGCTGCCTCATCGCATGCCGCTCATTAGTGACTCTGCTAGTTGCGCCAGTCGCAGCAGCTGGTACAGCACAGTCCACCACACCAGCGCGTCATGCGCAAACGCATAGCTCTGCAGCAGCAGAAGAAGCAGCAGTCGGTGGTGCGCAAGCGTGGAGGCACAATTAGCCGTGAAGTGGTACATACAGGCAACACCCACATGATTGTGCTAGAGGAAAGCAAGCCAGCAGGCTATAAGGGACGACAGAACTGTTTGGCAGGAGATGAGAGATGATGATCCGGATATGTGCCGAAACTGCGGCACAAGCTAGTTGCTGCTGTTGTTGGGCAGCACACCTTGTACGTCATGCTGCGCTCGTATCGGCGCTCTAGCTTCCATTGGTAGTAGTCCACCTGCGGGAAAGTTTCAAGCAACTCCTGATGAGCTGCTCGTGAATCGCAGTTTCTGACAGGGGCGTGCCAAGCTGCTTCTTGTCAAGTAACAGGCATGCTGCAGCAGCAATGTGAGGCCTCTTATGCGCCTGCAAATGATGGTGGTATAGGAGATGCTGCAGCTGTGGGAGTTGTATGCAGCTGTGGGGGATGGATACGCTGCAAAAATACAGCACATTTAAGCACCTGCAGTGCAACCGCTGCGCTGACTGTGCTGGGTGACCCACCATCTGCTTGTAGCGCTTGCTGTGTAGCGATCGTAGATGAAAACGATGGAATGATCAGCACCAATCACGCAGAGATCAGTTTCAAACGGGCGTTGGGGCCACGGCATTTGGAGCTCCAAATGTTGGAGGACTCTGCTGTGCTCACCTGCCGCGATATGGTTGGCACAGGCTCACTGCCATTGCGTGTGTCGTTCGCACTAGGTAGTCTCTGCCCATGAGCAAGCTTGGGAAGTGCACCATCGACACGCCAAACGCTAAAGGCAGCATTTTGATCACTGCAACCCGAGCCAAGGCCACGAACGCAAGGGGTTTATGTAGCTAGAGCTTGAAGGTTTACTTCAGGCTTTCTCGGATGCGCACGCTTGCTGGGATGGCCTTGCCCAAACCCTTGAGGGTTCTCCACTCTTGATGCAGCTGACAGCTACATGTGTCACCGCAGTTGGAACAGGAGGCAGTTCATTCGTGCATATTCCTTTTATTGAGGGCATGTTATAACGTTGAAAGGCTGCATCTACATCTGTGTCCTCGTGTGTCACATCCACACAAAGGCAGTACTGCTGGCCTGGCGCTGCTGCTACGGATCATTTTGTATCCCACATGGCAGATGATGATCTTGTTGGTTGTCCGGTCTGCTCGTTGTTTTGCCCACATAGCGAGATTGAGGGGCATGTAGCTCTGCACTTTGCAGATGAAGCTCCTGCAGCAGCGGCACCTGTGCAGCAGCAGCGGCACCCAGCTCTACACATAGATGAGGATGACGAAGATAGTTACGCGGATGAGCAGAGGGTTTACTGCTCGTTTGGCTGTGGCGCACTGCTGGCGCTGCATGAGCTGGATTCACATGAGGAGGCACACAGGTCTGTTTAAACAGCAGCTGTCAACAGCACACATTTGATATTGACAGGGCTGTTATCATCAGGCAGGGAGGTGCACCAAGTATGCATGAGCATGCGTCTGTGTTGTGTTGTGGTGATGTCTGCATGGATATGCTTGATGTTGGCTTGCTGCAGTCGGGGAAGAAGCGCAGTTGTTCTGCTGGGACACGCTTAGCGGGTCTGTGCAGCTACAGCTTGCAGGAAATCATGCATGCATGCACAGTTCTATAGTGTTGCACCACACACCCCTTTAACGAAAACATACGAGGTACAAGCCCCAGCAGGTAGTCACCAGGTGCGCAGTGCGCCTGCACAGGCAGCATGGTAGTGAATTTTACCTGAAGTGCTTCAGTAGTTTATTGCAGCAGTGGTGGACCAACAATATCGCATGGGTCAAGACGCGACCCTGCTGTTGCTGCTGCTGGTGATGCAGGCTGCAGGAGTTGGAGCAGCAGCAGTTTGATGTGCAGCAGCACGATGTGGACCAGGAGCATCAGCAGCTGCAGATGAAATATGGCTTCTCAGATAAGGTGCGCATGATGCCAGCAGCTGCAGGATTGCTTTGGTGTTGCTGTTTCCTGCAACCTGAAGTATGGCAAATGAGAAGAGATATACGGCGAGAGCACCAGCAGTTGCATGCCACTTGCTGTTTGTGGTTGTTGCCAAGTTCAAATTCTTCAGACAAGGTGCGGGCAGCAACACAGCAGTGGCACATGTCAGTGGCTTTTGGAAGTTCCTGCGAGCTGGGTTGCGGCCGGTAACAGACAGCAGCTGCAGATGTTGTTGGCTGCTGCCAAAAAAGAGGTGCCGGCAGCAACATAGCAGCTTCAAGTGTGAGTTGCTGTTGTGCATTCCTGCAAGACATGGTTGGTGATGTATGTATCCTGCAAAGTACAAGCAGCAGCTGCTGATGAAGTACTTGGAGCCGTTGACCTTTGCATACGAGGTCTGGGACAACTGCTGCGCAGCAGCAACATGTACCCTGGTCCACCATGCCTCTCTGCTGTCTGCTTGGTTGTATGCAGCGGCCTGGGAACTGCTTCCGTTGCGGGCACAATGGTTCGTTTGTTTGCTGACTGCCCTAACAACCTGCTAGCAGCAGCTGTTCCACAACACGCTTATTGTACGCTGCCTGCCTGCTGTGCTTCCTGCCTGGGTGTCTGCCCTGCTTCGGCCCACCTGCCTGCCTGCATGTGTTGCCATGTGCAGCGCCCTGGGAAGTGCTTTCGCTGTGGCCAGGAGGGCCACCGGTCTGTGGAGTGCCCAAGCAACCCACAGAGGCAGCAGGCCAGGTGCGGCAGAACAGGTTGCCCCATCCTGTCGTGCATCACTTTTCAGCAAGTAGTGTTTCAATGTGCTTGGTCAGCTATTCTTGATTGGTTGTCGTTGAAGCCAGGTGCGGCTGCTCGGCTGCTGTGGCTACGCGTGCTGCTGCTTCTACCTGTGGAGTGCCCCAGCAACCCGCAGCGGCAGCCAGCCAGGTGCGGCTACTGTTGGCTTTACATATGCTGTTTCTGCAGCTTGACACATCCGTGCCCACCCTTACCCTGCTGCACCCTGCATCTGCTCTGCACCATTGGCGGGGGCTTCATCTGGACAGGTTAGTACCGCATTCTGCTGCACTTTCTGTGCAATCTGCGTGTCCTGCAAAACTTTCATCTTTGCTATCCTTTCTGATATGCAGGCCACAGCAGCAGCAGCCTATCGTGCCGTCACAGCTCGCTGCAGTGCAGCAGCCTGAGGTATCCGCGCCCGCCCTCACCCTGCTGCACCCTGCATCTGCTCTGCACCCTCGCTATCTTTTTCAACTTGCAGGCCACAAGAGCAGCTGCCAATTGTGCCGTCACAGCTAGCCGCAGTGCAGCAGCCTAACCGGCAAGCTGAGCTGCAGAACGTCAACGTTATCCAGCTGCTGCACCCTACATCTGCTCTGCACCCTTGGCAGGGGCCCCATCTGGACATGCTATGTTTTGTGTCTGCTCTGCATCCTTGCTAATCTCTGCATCTGCTCTGCGTCCTCGCTATCCTTTTCAACTTGCAGGCCACAAGAGCAGCTGCCAATTGTGCCGTCACAGCTAGCCGCAGTGCAGCAGCCTAACCGGCAAGCTGAGATGCAGAACGTCAACGTTATCCCGCTGCTGCACCCTACATCTGCTCTGCACCCTTGGCAGGGGCCCCATCTGGACATGCTATGTTTTGTGTCTGCTCTGCATCCTTGCTAATCTCTGCATCTGCTCTGCGTCCTTGCTATTCTTTTCAACTTGCAGGCCACAGGAGCAGCTGCCCATCGCGCCGTCACAGCTAGCCGCAGTGCAGCAGCCGGACCGGCAAGCTGAGCTGCAGAACTTCAACGTCATTCCGCTGCTGCAGGCATGCTTTGAAGTGCAGCCCAAGCCGCACAGCGTTGTGCTGTTGTCAGGTGGGTGATGGACAACCGGTTGTTTGAACTGGAAATCCCTGCAACGGTGTTTGGTTATCCCACAGCTGCTGCAGGCATGCTTTGAAGCGCAGCCCAAGCCGCACAGCGTTGTGCTACTGTCAGGTGGGTGATGGGGAAGCGGTGGTTTGATTTCAGATACCTGCAACGGTGTCTGGTGTCCCCACAGGTGCTGCAGGCATGCTTTGAGGCACAGCCCAAGGAGCAGAGCGTTGTGCTGTTGTCAAGTGAGTGATAGGAAAGCAATTTTTTTGAGTCAGATGCCTGCAACGGTGTTTGTTTTACCCACAGCTGCTGCAGGCATGCTAGGAGCGCAGCCCAAGCCACACAGCGTTGTGCTGCTGTCAGGTGGGTGATGGGGAAGCGGTTGTTTGAATTCATATACCTCGGCTTTGTTTGGTTTCCCCACAGCTGCTACAGGCATGCTTTGAAGAGCAACCCAAGCTGCACAGCGTTATGCTTCTGTCAGGTGAGTTATAGGCAAGCGTTGGTTTGAATTCGTCTTCTTGCAACGGTGTTTGTTGCCCCACAGCTGCTGCAGGCATGCTTTGAAGTGCAGCCCAAGCCACACAGCGTGGTGCTACTGTCAGGTGGGTTATGGACAAGCGGCTGTTTCAAATCAAATGCCTTCAACGGTGTTTGGTTTGCCCACAACTGCTGCAGGCATGCTTTGAACTGCAGCTCAAGCCGCACAGCGTTGTGCTACTGTCAGGTGGGTAATGGGCAAGCGGGTGTTAAAGTTCGTATACCTGCGGCGGTGTTTGGTTTTGGTATAGCTGCTGCAGGCATGCTTTGAAGCGCAGCCCAATCCACACAGCTTTGTGCTGTTGTCAGGTGAGGTCATGACATGTATGTGGGAGCGGTGGTTTGAATTCAAATACCTGTAACGGTGTTTGATATGCCCAAAGCTTCAGCGGCCGTGGTTGCGGGTATCCTCTTTGGGTTTCATACGTCTGCTGCTGCTGCTGCTACTGCTCCACATCTTCCGCTTGGTCCTGCAGGCGCGGTTGGCTTCCACAGTGGCAGCGGCCAGGCAGACAGCGGTTGGGGCTGTGGCTTCCGCAACATCCAGATGCAGATCAGCCACCAGCTCATGCGGGGAGATGCTGCCGTGCGGCAGGCACTGTTTGGCGGCTGCGGTTATGTGCCTGACATAGGTGAGCTGCTGGGAGCTGAAGGGGTCTCATGTTTAGGGTTGCATAGCTGCACATCTGTTGCCAGGCTAGCAAACACGAGTCTGCCTCTGCGACGGTGGTTATTGGTTCACGTGGTTGGTAGCCCCAACCACGTAAAACCAACAACCACCCTTGCAGAGGCGTGACCCTTGAGTCATGTGTGGCGCCTGCACACGTCCAGATGCAGATCAGCCACCAGCTCATGCGGGGGCACGCTGCCGTGCGGCAAGCTCTGTTTGGCGGCTGCGGCTACGTGCCCGATTTAGGTCAGCTGCTGGGAGCTGAAGGCTTTGCATGTTGATCTTGATTGTGAGCCGCACTTCTGTTTGCTGGCTAGCAAGTATGAGTAGGCCTCTGCAGAAGTGGTTATTGGAGTACATGGTTGATGGCAACTGCAACCTTGTTGCCTGCTTGCTCTGTTTCTCTGCGCTCAGCCTCGTTGCAGGCTTGGCTGGAAGCAGCGTGGGCTGCTGCTTCGTTTCCGTCTTAGGATTGCATGGTTCTTTCACTCCCTGCATGCCTCGTTGCCTGCTTGTTCTGTTTCTCTGTGCTCATCTTCACCTTGTCCGTATTCACCTCTCGAGAACCCCAAATAATGATGTCCGCAGAACGCGCTAAAAATTGCAGCAAATGCATTATGGAACACGCTGAGCACAATGAAGGGGTCTATAAATCATTCCGAGGATGTCATTGAAGGGTCGTCAAAATGGCCTGCAAATGTTAAGCGTGTTGTTTACATATGGTTTAGACAGGCTGTAAATAGCCGATCGACTTGAGGCACGAGGCAGAAGAAGGTTACTGCTACAGAACCCGGCCGGTGCCAGGAACATCGTTCGAGCACCTGCAAGCACGGCAATCGATCATGTATCAACCAATAATCAGCTACGTGTAGAAGCGCGCCTCGGCTATACACTCGTTGCTGTTCACGCGCACCTGCAGCAGAAGCCCCTGCAGCTCGAGGCTCACTCTGATCACTCTATGTGAATCTAACGATACGTAGTCAACTATGGTTGCAGTGGTATTCCATATAAAGCCATACTCCGGGCCGCTGAACTCAAGAGTGGCTGGTGCCATGTCAGCCCAGGTGACACCTGCTGACTTGGCCGACGGTCCGCATACCGCGCGTCCGTCATACACAACGGCGATTTTACACATATCTAAGTATTATCAGACTGCGACGACGATCGCAGCGCATTAGCACAAGGTCAAATCCAGCACCCCATTTCCTGAGTGCAGCTGCCTCAAGGCGCCCGGCGATTTGAGTGCACGCGCAAAATAATCGTGATGATGGTTTCACACGATCTAGCACCTAAATTCTCGCACCCCGGACGCAGCTCGAGAGTGCCCAACCTTTTTGTCCCTATTCACTGCAGGCTTGGTTGGAAGCAGCGTGGGCTGCTGACTTTGACCCTGGAGGTGCCAGCGCAGTCTCTACCACCGCTTGGCTCTCTGACTTCCTGCATTCCGTTGTTGCCTGCTTATTCTGTTTCTCTGTGCTCAGCATCCCTACAGGCATGGCTTGAGGCAGCGTGGGCTGCTGGCTTCTACCCTGGAGGTGCGCCGCATTCTCAACCACTGTATGGCTCTCTGACTTCCTGCATTCTCGTGTTGCCTGCTTGTCCTGTTCCTCTGCGCTCAGCATCCCTACAGGCTTGGCTGGAAGCAGCGTGGGCTGCTGGCTTTCTTTTGACCCTGGAGGTCCCCCCTTGATCTCAGCAACGCTTTCTGCTTTTCCTGTTTCTCTGCTCTCAGCTTCGTTGCAGGCTTGGCTGGAAGCAGCGTGGGCAGCAGGCTTCGACCCTCGGCGGAGGTGCCGCCGACCTCTCAATTGCTGCATCCGCATGGCTCGCTGACTTCCTGCATCCCTTGTTGCCTGCTTTTTCTGTTTGTCTGCGCTCTGCGTCGTTGCAGGCTTGGCTTGAGGCAGCGTGCGCTGCTGGCTTCGGCCCTGGAGGCGCCGCCGCAAATCTCAAATGCTGCATCACATGGCTCTTTGACTTCCTGCATCCCTTGTTGCCTGCTTGTCCTGTGTTCCCTGTGCTCAGCTTCACTGCAGGCGTGGCTTGAGGCAGCGTGGGCTGCTGGTTTCGACCCTGGAGGTGCCGCAATGTTTGGAGGCAGCGTGCAGTGCAGCAGGAAGTGGGTGGGCACCACAGAGGCGGCGGCGCTGCTGCGGTACTTTGGATGCCCAGCACAGCTCGTGGAGTTTCTAGGTGAGCATTGAATGTGTTACTCTTGCTTTTGGGGTTGACGGGGGCCACAATTTTATATGATTTGGGTGGGCACAACAGAGGTGGCAGCGCTGCTGCGCTACTTTGGATGCAGAGCACAGCTCGTGGAGTTTCTAGGTGACCAGGCTGTGTTACTGTCAAGGCTGCGGCACCTGAACAGGACCAGAACTTTGTATGAGTTGGGTGGGCACTACAGAGGCGGCAGCGCTGCTGCGTTACTTTGGATGCAAAACACAGCTCGTGGAGTTTCTAGGTGAGCAGACTCTGCTGTTGATGCCATTTTTTGGAGTATTGGAGCACGATCTTGTATGCTTTAGGTGGGCATCACAGAAGCTGCTGCGGTAAGTTCACTGCAGAGCACAGCTCATGAGGTTTCTAGGTGCGCAGATTTCACCAAAGTTCAAGCTGTTTGGTAGCAAGCGTGTGGTCAAATGTGACCCGAGAGGTAAGTTTGCCAGTAGCTACTGTAGCCACAGCAGTGACTGCTGTGCAGGCTTGCTGCATCTCAACACATATTTTGTGGACACACCAGCAACGCGGCTGCATATGTGGGCCCGCTGTTACCGTATTGCTCCAATTGATTACCTCTGTTAAATATTACCGGAAGCCGGCAGGACATTTTCGGAATATTTTTATATCACGTCATTACCTCACTGCTGCCGAAGGCCACTTAGCATGCGCAGGCGTCTAGCCCTGCACGTTTCGTTGCTGTTCATGCGAACTGCAACTCGACTCGCTACTTCGGTAGCGTTTGGAGTGTTGCACACGTCCTATTTTTTATCACT